>JAKKIK010000461.1:0-30537 GCA_024500135.1 Heterodera carotae | reverse complement strand
GGGGGGGGGGGGGGGGGGGGGGGGGGGGGGGGGGGGGGGGGGGGGGGGGGGGGGGGGGGGGGGGGGGGGGGGGGGGGGGGGGGGGGGGGGGTTGGTGGGGGGGGGGGGGGGGGGGGGGGGGGGGGGGGGCGTGGGGTTGACTCAAATACAGAAAACCATAAAAATTTACAAAAAAAAATTGTTGGCCCCCTATGACACTTGCCAACAAACTAACGGAGTTGGCACGCAACGCCTCTATGAGGTCACGAAAATGGCACACTTTTACATCAGACAGGTGGAATCAAACGCTATTTTGTCTAGCAAAAGCGCGCAAGGCTCCGTTTTGTGATGTGTGCAGGGAAAGGGAAGGCAAAATAAATGAAACAAATGTGGGGAAGGCACGACGGGGAATCGAACCAGAGACAAAATCTAAGGAAGGGAACAAACACTTAGACCAATCGGCCACCAATAGCAGCAAATTGGGTCTTAAAATTTAAAACAAATACTTAAAAATTAAATAAATGAATTTTAATTTATTTAAAATAAACAATAAAAATACGGCGCCAATTTAATTCTTTTTTTTTCTTGAAGTGCCATTCAATTGTAAAGCATTGTACATAATTAAAAAAAAATCGAAAATGTGCCAATTGGGTCTTAAAATTTAAAACAAAACCTAAAAAATTAAATTAATGAATTTTAATTTATTTAAAATAAATAATAAAAATATGGCGCCAATTTAATTCTTTTTTTTTTGAAGTGCCATTCAATTGTAAAGCATTGTACATAATTTAAAAAAAAAATCGAAAATGTGCCGACATTGAAAATGTTCTTCACCCGCCCTCCCGTCGCCGGGCATCGGGCGGGACGACCACTTTTGGTTCATCGACGACGCCAAGCCGTCGTCCGCGTTGCCAAACAGCAGCACCATTTCTGTTGTTGTTGTTATTGTTGCGTTTTGTAGTGCCGTCAGTGATGATGTTGAGGAGCAGCCAAAGTCCAACCAGTACCAGCAACACAACCACACATGCGCCGACCGTGGCCAGCACGGGCGCGGGAAAAGCCTGCTCCACACGGGCATTGGCATTCAGCTTTAAATTTCTCAATGGATTTTTCTAGTGTGCGGCAGATGAGATTTTCGGTATTCGGTAAATACCGAAAATAGCGCTGTATTCCGGTATATACCGAATTTTACACGGATATCGTGGTAAATACCGAAATTTCGGTATAAAAAATCCGAATACCGGTACCGTGCCGCACACTAGTTTTTCCGGGTCTCTGTTTCTCGAGTCGAAACTTGGCTCGATTTTGTTTTGGATCTCGGGCTCCAGTCTCTGCATTTTTCTCATGGTAATCATTTAAATCTCGAGAAATTTTTGGCTTTCGAACAGCTCCATTAAAATTCGTGGCCAATAAAAATGCATTTACAATAATGCGCTGAACATCGCTTTGGATAGCGCCAAAATTTGTGTCAAACTTGGCCAGCGTTTCCTCCCCCCGGGCGCCGATTCCCTGCACATTGTCACCTGCCTAAAATGTCAATGGTTAAAATTAGCATTGTCATTGGTAAGAAAGCATTAGTATAGTATCACAATTGTACAGTAAGTCAACCGTATTTTTCTCTAATAGAAGCCCATGGACTTCTACTTTAGACTATCCCTTCGAGAATGGGCTTCAATGACGGTGGGGTGTACTGTTCTTCGATGAGCTTAAAGTTGAAGTGGACTTCTATTCGTCAGTAGCCTTTATTACAGACTAAGCATTCAATGCCCCCGAGGAGGGCCTTCTATTAAAAGTGGCATTATTATAGGGTTGGCATTTAATGACTCTCGAGGGGCTCTTGTATTACAGGGTGGACATTCAATTCCCCCGATGGGGGCTTCTATTACAGAGTGCCATTATTACAGGATTGGCATCAAGGGACGACCTTCTATTACAGGGTGGACATTCAATGCGACTCGAAGGAGGCTTCTATTACAGGACGGCATTATTACAGGATTGGTAGCAAGCATTCAGTGCCCCAGAGGAGGGCTTCTATTACATGGAGGGCTTCTATTACAAAGAAAAATACTGTATTCCAAAAAGAGTCCATGAAAATCCAGAGTAATTAGACCGCTTACAGAGCGTGCCATGTCATGGACAGCACTTGCCAGCGCATGGACACGGTCAATCACCGCGTCAATGGAATGCGTTTCGTTGTTGGCATCCATCAGGTTGTACAGAGTGCCAAACGCAGCGCCAGAAGAGTGCCGTTGTCTAACATTTTCGTGTGGCAGTGGGAGAGGGTAGGACGGAGGCGGCGTTGGCACAGGGCTCATCCTGTTGGAATTTTTAGGGGATTTTTTTTTTGGAAATTTAACTCTCGGGGGAATGCCTCCAAAAATTATGTTGGTAACGAACGAAGAATGGCACACACTTTTAAATTGCAGGAGTGTCCATAGGAAACCCTGTGGGCATGGAAATTTTACTGGGGTATTTTTTTAATCACTTTTCTAAAACTGTACCAAAAATTGAGGGTTATTTTTGATCATAACATATTTCGTTCAAAAATTGCTTAAATTTGTCATTTTTTTAATTCCAGATAGGTCCGAAATTTTTCGAAATTGCCCAGATCCAAAAAGGTCCTTAATCCGGCCCTATTCCTGGCATATACCGCAAATTTTGCCGGTGGGGATATGCTATTCTAAGGGAACGAAAGTGGACACACCAGCAGCAGCACAAAATGTGCGAGCACTCTGTGCACGAACAATACGCCGGGGGGGGGGGGAGGGGCGTCTAAAGCAAACAAAAACAAATCGATCGCTCTCATTGGGCCAGCCACCCCCACCCCCAAAGCAAACAAAGACAGAATGATGAAAATGGCGCCCAAATCCGATTAGAGATTTTGTATCGCATTGGACACATTCAAACTGCTTTTGGATTTGGCAAATCCGCCAGCATTTTTATCCCTTTTAAAATTTAAATTTGTCAAATATTTTTCATTTATCGAGTAATAATTGTGGGGGGATGCCGATAGACTCGACAATGCCGGGTACGGGTGAATGAGGGTGAAAAAAAGATAAAAATGTTAAGGGGAGCCAAGGCCACCCAAAAACTTTCTTAATGCCAACAAAGTGCCAAGTCCATCACTTTTAATTTGGTCATTTTCAAAACGATCGCTAAAAAATTTAAAAGAAAAAACAACAAAAATGGGCATGGAAAATCATATAAAATTTCTGAACAACGCCGTCCGTCGTTGCACAAATTGTTGTTGCTCTCCGTCGTCCATTGTTGCTGCTGGACTTTTTTTTTTGGCCTCCAGTCGCTTCAACCGTTCCAACAGTGCCCCGTTGAGTGCCACCGCCGCCTCCGTGGCCACGCCGACCATTTCGTCCACAGAGTCCACCTCCAGAGAACCGCCCCTGGCCTTCTTCAACAGTGTGACCATGGCTGACGATGACGCCATGTTGTCACCTTCGGCGCCATTGGCATTTGGGGCGCCGTTGGCATTTTGATGATGGTATCGTTGCTGTAAAATGTGGGGATGGCATTTTCCAAATCAAAAAAAAGCAAAAAAAAAAAAGTGGATTAACCCGATGAATTGCCAATAGGAAAATTTGCCCAATTCCCTCCCCCCCCCCCAAAAATGGAAAAAATTTGCTTTTTAAACCATCCCCCCTCCAAATTTTTTTCTGGATACGGGCTTGCCCACAGGCACTCGAAGCGAACCCAGGTGGGAATTGGAAGGCACTATGCCCATAAAAAAAAATTAAAAAAATAATCTAATTTTATGAAAATTAACCCCTCTAAAATGAGTTGTCTATACCGTCGGCGTCGTCGCCGGAGGGGACGGCTGGGATTGAACACCGACGTACAAAGTGCTCGACGCACACATTTCCTCCATCAAATCGCAGTCCAACACACATTGATCCCCAATTTTGTTGACGCCAACGACGAGGGGTGCCCTAAGTGGTGAGGGGAAATTTTTTAGGAAAAATTTTTTCCATTTTTTTTTTTGTCTTACCCTGCCATGTCCATGCGCCATGTGCTGATCACTTCTGGCAAATCAATGTGCACTCGACCTTCATCGGCCGGCCTCACCAAAACGTTGCAAATTTCAGTGTCCGCCAACGCCGCTTTGACCTTAAAAGCAGGGCGTTTAAGTGTTTCAGCAGGTGTCGAGATTAAGGAGGAAAGATTTCGGCGGGAGGGAAGCGGAAATGTTGAAACAAATCCAATCCGAGTTCGGGATTTGAAATAATTTTGGCAGGGCCAACATTTCATTGCCCGTCCCATTAGACCCCTAATGCATGTCCAACAAACAAACCCCCAACGAAATGGCGTCCATGGCGTTACCGTCAAACTGCAACACAACAACATCAACGTACAGGCACCAATGGTGGCTGGGCGCCAACACCAGCTTGGCCATGTCCGGCATCGCTGACGGTGACGCGTTTCCGAACGCACCGGCAAGCGCCTTGGCCCATTCTTCGGCCTGTCGACAAAAAAAAGCGCCATGAAAAACCACGAAAATTTTTGATTTTTCATCGTAAAAACTGAAAATCTGGACCTTTTTTATTCGGTATAGAAAAGAGAGTAGGGGGCCTAACGAAAGTTGCGGTGTTTTTTTCCACAAACACTCGCCAGCTCAGCTGGCTGACTGGTCAGGGCATAGGTGGGGAGGTACTCACTTGCTCGTTGCCGCCTCGTCCAGCAAATCTTGGCGCCGCATTGGCGGAAATGTCCACAAAGAAATAGACGCGTTGTGCCGGTGCCGCCGCCTCGTCGACCTGCGTCAGGTCGGCCTTGACCGCGATGAGCACGTCGGTGGCGCCCAGCTGCATGCGAGCGGACCCGTTGGAGCCGATGAGGACGCCCGTCGCCAGTGCCATTGGCCGATAATCCGTTGGACTTGAAAATTTGAACTTTTTTGCAAAAAAAAATAACTGAAATCTCTAGCGCAACCCCATCAGGCCCGTAACCAGGGGGGAGGGAAATTCCCACCCTCCCCCCGAAATGGGAAAACTGGAATTCCCCCACCCCAGAAATTTTTTTCTGTTTTCTGGTTACGGGTTTGTCCCCCACACCTCCCCCCAAATTTGTACCTCCGTCCGTCGTTGCGTATTCCCTCCTGGACACCGTCAATGATAAAATTTTTCTCGTGATTGCTGATTAGCACATCCATGGCAGGCTTACAACAAATATCTCTAAATTATAACAATGACAAATCTCTTAATTATAACAAGTAAAAGTTGTACTTCGTCGAGAAAAGTTTTTGATTGATATTTAGTTTGAAAAAAAAATTGAAAAGGATGAATGTACATATTACAATACAAAAAAGGGAATTATTGGTTGAAATTGTTGCCACATTGATCACCCATTTTGCTGATCATCATCATCGGCTGCCTGATCAACCATTTTTCTGATCACCATCATCGGCTGCTGCCGCTCCGCCTCCGTCTCGGCCGTGCAGCATCTGTTCGCTCATCTCCCACAGTTTGTCGGCCGCCTCCGGCGTGACCATTGCGCCGTAGGGCACCGCGCGCCCTTCGTAATACAGCGCGCCGTTTTGCAGTTGTGCCGCGTCGCATTGTGCACAGTGCAGCATGGATGAAATGCCCTGAATTATATGACGAAATACCCCCTAATAATTACGACTGGGATAGGGAGGAGGACAAAAAAGGGTGTTTTTTCCTTGAATTTATACTAAGAAAACCCTTACGCCTCGGAATAAGCCCTCTAAAACTGACACATTTCCATGCGGTTCTCCCACCTTTTCTTGAAATTTATGGAACGCCTGATTGTCCTCCGATTTAGAGACTGACCTGGTCCAAATTCTTGGCAATCATCCAAATGAGCGGGGCGGCGAGCATCCTGAGCACAACATTGGTGTGCCGTCCAAGTTCAGTGCCGCGCACAAAGCCAGGCCTACAATAAAATCGCTGATTTTAAATGGATATGAAAACTTAAAAATCTTTTGGACGGAGATGTGTTTTCATCGTCTTAACGAGCGTACCAAAAATGTGTTAAATACCAGCTAAATAGCTCAAGTTGGCATTATAAAACAGATGCTGACATAGGACAGATAATTTGTTTCGGCGAAACAGCGACCTTAATTAAGCCACCTCCCCTACATAGAAAATTGTTTTTTTTTTTCGGAAAAACTTTTCTTTTAACATAACAACGAATTAATAGAAGGAGAGAAGGGAGTTCGAAACAGACAAAAAAGAACTACCAATAGCGAAATCAATGGAACTTAATGAAAAAAATTGCCTGATCGCGACCACTTTGACATTGCGCAAGTTGGCGTTTTCGTCTCCGGCGCCGTCGTTGGCAATGCGTTTGGCCAGCGCAACAGTGTGCAAACAGTTGGCCAACTTGCTGAACGCGTAATAGTCGGCAGAGGAATGGGGCGCGGATCGCGGTTGTTCGGCGGTGCTGCCTTCCGAAACAGTCGTCAGGTTGGCGGTTGCGGTCGTCGTCAAATCGTCGATGGTCAACAAAGAACGGCACTGGGCAAAGAAATGAGTGTGGTTTAAGGTAGGTTAGTAAGGTGAGTACCAGAGACCGCGATTTTCATGGAAGATTTTCAAATTAACCGAACTCCAATCCGGTTCATGGAATTAAGGCCTGGGAACAAAATGATGGTTTCCCCCAAGGGCGGGCGATTTTGACTGAATGTACCTTTTCGTAGAGGCCTGATGTGACCAGCAAAATGCGCGCGTCGTCAGCCAGCCAATGTTGGTCGATCAGCAATTTGGTGAGCAAAAAATGGCCCAAGTGATTGGTGGCAAAATGCACCTAAAATCAACAAAGGCACATTTGACGAGAGTGTTTAGCACAGAGTGTCGGTTTTCGATTCAAAACCAATTTTCGAACATCTCTCATCGAAAATCGATGTGTTCAAATTTAAATTCGATGGGCCTAGGGTTCGAAACATTCTTATTCTGGGGTTCGGAACACTCGGTCAACTTATATAGTGGCTCGGGTTTTGATTGGTGCAAAAGCCAGTCGGAAATTAATCCGGGTTGGGAGAAGCCGGGCCCGGAACCCGGTTGTTTTAAAAAAAGTCAGCCCGGCACGGCCCGGTGGATTTGAAAATTTCGGTCTCTAGTTTTAAATATAGATGTACGAGAAAAAAAAATTAGGAACCTCAACTCCGTCCACCAATTGGAAGGGATGTCCCATTATGCCCGCATTGTTGACCAACAATCGCAGGTCGCCCTTTTGGCGCTGACGTGGGAGTTGGCCACCAGCAGCGAGTTGAGCGACAAAACTGTGCACTGACGCCTTACTGGTCAAGTCCAACTAACGCAAAATTTGGAAACAAATTTTAATGGAGAAAATGCCGACAAAAAACCCAGAAAAAATAATTTTTTTTTACAATTTTAATGCTAAGAATGCCGTAGTCGTAGGTTCTAAACATGCCAAGATTTGAATATACCTAATTTATCAACACATTTGGAGTGTTGAGAAACAAAAGACTCCTTTAATCATCACCTTGATGAATTCCAATGTTGTCCGAGTGCCGGAAACACTCTCCGACGACGAAGATGGATCGCCAGAACAAATGATTTGGTCCATTGCACTTTTTGCACGTTGCTCACTTCTGCAGGCCATCACAATGGAGGCATAGGCGCCCGAGGCGTACAGCGATTTGACCAAGTGCAAGCCGAGTCCGCTGTTGGCACCGGTGACAATGGCAAAGCCCGAAGAAACAGCCATTCAAGTGTTAAAATATACGTAAAGTGGCACCAGACATTGCTAACAAAAAAGTTTTAATTTTCAGCGAAGGATTTGCTGCGAAAAAAAAATTAATTAATTTTTTAAATGTTTTATTTGTGATGCTGTGGCATAATGTTAATTTTTCATTCGGTTTTTCTAAATCTTTGTCTAAAAAAATTTTATATTGTCAGAGCTCCTGTTTGTAGGCATTAAAAAAATCGCGAAATAGACACCTGAAATGGGCATAAAAAATTGTATAATTTTTATTGGCACATAATACAAGCCGAATATTTTAGTTCCAAATAATAAATAGCATTATTTTACAAAACAATTAATTTAGGTAATTACTAAATATTAATCAAAATATCTGCTTTTCCTCCTCCTCCTCTTCATCCTGTTCAACTAATACGACGGCATGCCCAACTTCTTGGCATGATCATGTCGATGAAAGCGTCTTGGTAAACTTGTGCACATCGCTGACGCGCGTACCACTCCGTTGTGTAACAGACGACAAAAATTCCAGTGCCTTAATAAGAGGGCTCACAATTATAAGAGCACTGCAATTCATTTTTTTTTAATTTCAGAGGAAATTCAGTAAAATTTCCTAACACCGCGCATTTCGCTAATAGAGCCCCCCCCCCCCCCTCCCGCTCTATTAGAAGAGAAGTGTGTTGAATGAAAGGGAGGGGTGGTTAAATTAGAGACGGCTAGTAAATGGAAGGGGGTGTCTATTAGAGGTAGCTCGGTTCAAACGGAAGGGGGGGGGGTTATTAGAGGTATTTAGGATTGGAAGGGGGGATTTCTATCAGAAAGGCGAAAGTGTCTCGTACCAATAAGCAGATTCCACCACATCAATGTGTTCCAAATATATTTCCGTTTGATCATTCGTGAGATGAGGAAGAAAATGCCTGCGGGCAGAAAAAGAAGAGGCCGCAAATACATAATGCCAAATTATTTAAAAATTCATAAAAAATATTTAAATTACCGCCAAAGATGAAGTAAAGTGTGAATATGGCCGGGTAAAACATGCGCAGACTGACCGCAAACCAATATTCATGGAAGAAGGCGGAGAGGAAAAAGACGAGGCATTGCGACACCGCAGGGCCCCACTGTTTGCCGAGGAGCTAAAACAAAATGTTGATTGACTTTTTTCTCGTCGCGTTTCGGGGCCATAGGCATGGGTTCAATTCCCACCCGGGACCAGCCACATTTTGTCTCTTTCGGGGCGATAGGCATGGGTTTTTTCGGGGCCATAGGCATGGGTTCAATTCCTACCCGGGACCACCCACGTTTTGTTTTTTCGGGGCGATAGGAATGGGTTCAATATTTTTCGGGACCATAGGCATGGGTTCAATTCACACCCGGGACCAGCCACATTTTTTTTTCGGGGCGATAGGAATGGGTTCAATATTTTTCTGGACCATAGGCATGGGTTCAATTCCAATCCGGGACCACCCCCATTTTTGTCAATCTTTATACCATCGAAATGTCCCTGTAAATGTACGCATAGAGCCAATCATGTACAACCAAATTCCAATTGCGATAGTATTCGGCCATGTTCCGTGAGTTCCACCAATTCTGTACAAAAAAAGGGAAGAAACATTTTTGCAACGACTGAATTTTGTCCAATTGTCAGGAGGACAATTTGTACAAATGGACAATCCATCGACAAATGATTTTTGTTGCTAACTATCTTAAATTCGATCGAAAATTTTTGGATTGTCGCCCAACTTTAATATACTGGCACCAGAGGAGCGCCCATTGAATTGGTTCGCTAAGAAGACAAAATGTAGAAAATGGGGACAAAACGCCGACAAAAATAAGAGACCCTTTTTGGACCATTTGTCACTGCTTTGTCATTTGTCTGCTGCTGGTTGAACTAACAGAATAAAAACGACGATCCCCAAAGCGCAAAGCTTCAGCAAACATGGAAAGCCCTGAAGAAAGATGAAAAATTTAATTCGGCCAACAAACACTTAATTCCTCCAATAGAAGCCCCTAGTGGAATTTAAACCTCCGCAGGGGGGTTCTATTAAAGGTGAGGTTCAAATTGAGGGAAAAATTAAAATGGCTTATTGAGGACTTTAAATTGGCTCGCTTTGAGGCGTTGCCTGTTGTCATGAAATTTGAATTTAAAAGGTCTGGGGTTCTAATAGAGTGGGTATAAACCGAGAGCGCAAGGGGGGAGGGTTCAATTAAAGGAGTGGGGCTTTAATTCAAGGGGCTTACATCGGAGCAAATAAGCTAATTGTTTCATTACACGAGTGCAGAATTCCATAGAAAATGCCGATGAATAGTGCGATGGCGCCGGGAATAATTGCCGGGAAAATTGTGGCCACCAGCAAATGCACGCGCAAATCCTCGGGATATGCTAGCGCACTGAAGTGGGGGATAATCCACTGGGAGAAGCACAGGCTGACAAAGTACATGGAGGCCAAACAGGCCACCAAATGGCGGCCAACTTTGTGCCAACTTCGGGTCGGATTTCTGTAAACGGTGGCAGGCACAAAAATTGATGAATATGGCAACGAATTACTGTATTTGCAATGTTTGAGCCCCCGAGGAGCTCTCTACAGTATTTTACAACCTCCACCCCACCCCAAAAAGGGGTGCTCTATTATGGATTTTCTATGCCTCTCAGTCAAGGGGGACGGGGTTGGGAAGGGGCTCTATTAGAAGCGAGGGGGCTCTATTAAAAGGGGAAGCTCTATTTAAGGGGGGGGGGGGGCTCTATTACAGGGCTCAATTTAGAAGGGGGAGCCCTATTTATAAGGGGCTCTATTAAAAAGAGGGGCTCTATTTAAAAGAGGGGGGGTTCTATTAGAAGGGGTGCTCTATTAGAAAGGGGAGGGAGGGGGGGTAAAAGGGGGCTCTATTAGAAAGGGGGAGGGGTAAAAGGGGGGCTCTATTAAAAGGGGGTTCTATTTAAAAGAGGGCTCTATTAGAAGGGGAGGGGGGCTCTACTTGAGAAATTACGGTACGTTGGATAGGCATTTCTGTAGATGAAGGTTGGACAGAACATAAAATAAATGAACTGCTCCAGCGTCGTACTGTGCTGACGTTGTTGTTCAACAACAGTTTTGGTCGTCACTTTGTCGTCATTTTGGGCCGCCTCAATTTTTGAAATTGTAAAAGTCTGGCATGACTATTTTTTTGACATTTATGGTATGTAAAAGTTTAGCCATGGGACAATTTTTGACAATAATTGTATTGTAAAAGTTTAGCCATGGCACTATTTTCGTAATGTGAAAGTTAAACATGGAAAAGTTTGTCATTTGGTCATGGCACAAACTTTCGTAATGTAAAAGTTTGGCATGGCTCAATTAATTTAATGATCGAAGTCGAATTACCACGCTTGGAGCATTGGTGTCACCATGCGTGTCATCCGTAACATGGTGTTGTGCCGCTGCAGAAACATTTTCACGAAAAAACGAATGGATTTTCATCGCAATTCGCGTCTAAAATTACGGTAGAGCAAATTTTTTGTGCCAAAAATTGAGCAAATGCGGCATCACAAACATTTTCGCAAGTGATAATGAAGGAGCCTGAAAAAAAAGAAGGCGGATAAAGATGGATATTCGCAGATATATCCCCAAGAATAGAGCTTTGCCCGGATATATCTGAAAAAAGCACGCTTATTTGTTAAGCCTGAAAAAAAGAAGGCGGATAAAGATGGATAATATTCGTAAATATATCCCCAAAGATAGAGCTTTGCCCGGATATAGCTGAAAAAGCATGCTTATTTGTTAGTGATCCGATTTTGTAAAAATGTTGAACCTCCCTTGACCGAAAGTTATACCAGGATATAGACAGAAAATGAAATCTCTTCGATTTTGTAAAATTTGAACCCATTTGCTGAGGAGGTTTTTCTTTCTCCTATTAGCAAGGTTCACTGTCGACTGATCAGTCCAAATTCGGAAAACTCGAACAAATCCCAAAACCGGATTAATTTTTCCCGACCAACATCTCAACACGGGATCTGGCTCACATTAAATGCCGTACAAATAGGGTTTATAAAAAAAAAATGCGAGTCGAAAAATAGAAGACCCCCCCCCTATATTTGATTACACCCCCTCCAAATAAAAGACCCCTCCCCCTAGAAAGAAATTCAAAATAGAAGACCCGGATCATTTATTAGAAAAAAATTACGGTAGGTTTGTTAAAAAAGCGAAAATTGGCCCTAAGACAAATGGGGCGCCTCGTGTTTATCGCTTACATGCGCCCTGCAGGTTAAGCCAAAACACGGCACGAATTGAGTAGTAGAACAGTGCCAGCTGGTAGCAAATGTAGGCGAGCGTGATCAGCGCGTGTGGCCAACGCGCCGCCGGCGCCGCCAAACATTGCCAAGCGCGAAGGGTGCCGAAGGCGAACCCGACAGAGGTGCCGAACATGGCCATCCAGACCAGCAACGTTTGGGGCAATTGGTGGAAGTTCCAAGCAATCAGCCAAAAATGATGGAACGGACTAAAAGAATTTTGGTTCAGAATTTTTAATAGTATACCGGGGGTTCTTTATTAGAGGAAGTTCAAAAATAAATGCAAATTTAAAATATTTTGACACAAAATTGGTCCAAATACCTTCAATTTTTGTTACATTTTTTGAAAAAGGGGTTAACAAAACCTTTCCCGCTTTAATAAAGCTTTCCATATTTGGACATATCTACCCGATCGTATATTTCCCTTTAATAAAAGTGCCCGCCTCGAGGGTGGCATTTCAAAATAGAGGCCTTGGGCAACCTATTCGCGGAAAAAATGGATCATGTAATTCATCAAAATCCGTAAAAAACTGAATAAGCAATATGGGACAATGTACCGGGCCACACGACACTGGCCACTAATGTAAGGTGTCCTTTATTTTAAAATTAATTTAAATAATCTTAAAAAAAATTTTATATTATTATTTTTTAATTTTTTTGTTGCTATTTTTATACTTTGCGTGGCGCTGAAAGTCCTGCGCCCAAGCGGCCATTGTGACCAGCACAAACACAGCAACAAAAAAGTTGAACAGCACCACATGTTTGCCACCGTTCAGGTCAAAATATTGGCTGTAAATAAATATATTTTGCCGCTTTATTCAAAAATGGCATTTAAATTTGTCGGACAAAAATAAGGCGTTACGGCATTCCCGATCAATCAAAAAAATCACCAATCTTTCCTTATCCATACAGTTATCTTTATTTCTCTCTCTCTCTCTCTCTACGACAAATAGGCTCCCGGACAACCCAGGACAATCCGTCCGTTAGTGGACAATCCGTCCGCCCGTGGATAATTTGTCCATCCATGGACAATCCGTCCATTAGTAGACAATCCGTCGGTCACCACTCCGTCAATGGACATTCCGTCAGCGGACACTTCGTCAGTGGACAATCCGTTTAAAATAACTTACAAATTAGCATATGTTTAGTTAACAGTTAACACCTCGAGAAGCATCTAATTATTTAAGTTTTTAGAAATTGGTTGACTAGCAAAAAAAAAAGTTATGGCCCAAAAGTAGGCTATTGACGTATTGTCTTCACTGACGGATTGTCCGGACACTGATAAATATATTACAATCCCGAAAATCCACTCTTTCTGCCCTAACAGGGACGTTTCGCTTACTCCACCATTTCGTCTACTCATCAGTCAAAAAGTTTTCGAACCCCGGACTCGAATTCGTACAAATTAAATCCAAAAATTTTTTTGTTTCGATAGGGCATCATAACTTTGTTTTTTCTCCTCCCTCACTCTAGCAATGGCGCCTCAGTGGTGAAGTGCTTCTCGCGGAACACGACAGGCGGCCGCTTCTTTTTGTCATCGGAACCGTCGCCGCCGGCGCCATTCGTTGCCTGGCGGCTGCCGACGCATTCCGCCGCTAAATCTCCTCCAGGCATTGTTTGCTGACAGGACGACGACGACGATGAAATGTCTCCGCCGTCGGTGCCGTTCTGCTGCCGTCGCTCTCCCTCATCATCAAACAGTGTCGATGCCTCGCTGGACGGTTGTGGCATGAGAGTCTCGGTCTCGAGTCGAGAAATTTCTTGGTTTTTTTTGAGGGGGGGGGTGCCCTATAGGGATGGGGGCAATGCTTTTCCTCCTCCTCTTCGTGTCGTTCGTTGTCTCTTCAAAATTGTATGTTGTTCGGCGGCTGCGCAGTGTGTGACTGAACCAACACGCGGGGGATAAATGGATGGATGGATATGTGTGGATAAATGGGATATGAGTGTGTGGCTGCGCTGGCGGCGGTGAACACACCCTCAGCCAGCCAGAGCGTCCCGGAGGGGATGCAAATGTGCAAATCGGGGGCTGGATGAAATGAGTGACGACGACGACGAAGACCGGCGGGAGGACGCGGGTCCGGAAGTAAAAACAAGGTCATCATCAATCGCATTGTACCCCCGGCGTATTCCTTCCCTAAAATCCCATGGATGATGATGATCTGAAACACCGCGAAGCGAAAGCATCCATCAGTGTTCGCTAGCCGGTAGAGGCAATCGTGGATCCAAAAAAAAAAATGTCCGGGATTAAAGAAGCTTTTTGACAGAAAATTGACCAAAACTTTAATTTTTGGCACAATTTAATTAGGGTAGGTCGCGCGGTCGGTTAACCAAACCGAAACCCGGGGGCTTCGTTCGAAAGCGGCCTAACCGATCAGAAATTCTCATATAATGTATAACAATATTTACAACAACATACACACATGGCAGGTAAAAGAAAAGGATACAATACAAAGCAAAAGGTATTTATTTATGTAGACCAATTCAGTTTGAGCGTGTTCGCGATCAGTCCGCCTACCATGATGGTCAGTCCGAAAGATGCCAACAAAATGTTTAGCCAAAGGCGAAGATGTGCCGCGCGAGTGCGGCCCTGGGCCCGAAGCACAGGCACAAAGGTGAGCACACCGATTATGGCCGGGAACACGAAAACGAGAAGTGCGCCTGCAAGGAATGGATTGTATTGCCCGTTTAATTCGTCCAAAATTCAAATCGTAAAAAAGAAAGGCTAACCCGTAGTAATTCCGATTAAAGGCATCATTCGTTTAGCATCCTTCAAAATTATAGCAATCAAAACTGAAAATTTATGGGACAAATGTAATGGATGAACGCGAGAAAATAGGGCAAAACTGTAGAGCAACACGAGAACCATGGCTTTGAGTTAAGAAAACGGTCTCGAGTAGCGCTTGCTGTTCGAGACTGAAAATTCCCGAAACTCGAGACCCCAAAAAAAATTATAGAATTTTTCTAGAATCGAGACTCTCGAACAAAAGACTCACAGCATACGAAGACAAAGAGAGTCCGCAATAAAACTTTGCAGCCATATTTTGCCATATCTGACAAATGCTCCATCTTGGGTTCAAAACGAGGCCAAATCACGCCGGTAATGACAAACATTTGGAGCATAAATGAAGCAAAAATGGACACGCACATCGCAGACCGGATGAAAATTGTGGTTTCTTTGCTGGAAATTATTTCTATTTTTTTTAAATGACAAATGCAACGACCTATATTAAATCCCCCTGTAATAGAGCCCCTTTTTATGATGCTTCAATCGACCCCCGAAGCTTTAATATAGGAATTACAATGCTTACTGTTTTGAGTTATAAATGTTGTCGATGATAGGGCCCTTTAATTCCTCTTCGAAGGCAAGAAAGCCGAAGAATCCGACGTATGCGTAAATGATTGCCGACAGGAAGATGCCGCAAGACAAAACGCCGAAGGGCCCAAGCATTCGTCGGGGTTTTTTCATTTTGCGCTCCAATGGAAGGACCTGTCCAGAAAAAAAACGGAACTTAACCCTTATCCAACCCTCTCGAAAATTTTTTTTTTTCTCATTGCGTTTCTAAGGTGTTAATCTTATAATGTTTTGAAACAACACACGCACCACCGGCTGCGCAAGACACGAGAAGATAATAATGCCACACATATTGAAAAGGCCTTTAATGTCAATAACAGTGGTGATATTGATCACTTGAGGCTCGTACACTGTTTCGAATACAATCTGAAAAACATTGCGCAAAGTTAGGAGATAGAGATAGGAGAGAGACAAAGACAAGAATGACAGAGGCGTAAGAGACCAATACGAGGATAACATAGACTGTGACGAGAGAGACAAAGACCGTGATGAAAGAGACTGAGTTAGAGCGAGTGTGTGTGTGTGTGTCTCGTATCGAGAGGAAAAGATTTGCTGGGGCAGACACTCACGTAAACGACGATCGACAAACTGACGAGCATCAACGCATTTCCGATCATGCATAGAATGGACAAAATGCGCATTGACAAATGGGCATTCTAAAATTGAAGGACGAAAAATGAAAAAAAAGCGAATGAATGAATGAATCACTTACGATGAGTACAATTGGTGCGAATATGATGAGAAACCACAAATCACGCTCAATTGGAAGGCCAATAAATACAAATATCTAAACCATTTTTAGAAAAATTATTTCTATCCAGGAATTATAATAATACAAAACCTGATGCAAGTTTAACGAGATGAACATGTAGTACATGCTGCAAGTGCCAAATTGTTGTACGAGTGTGACAGCGTTGACAATGATCCTTTTTTTGGGGGAGGGGGGAGTGGCATTGATCAAAAAGTAGAAATGAGATTTACAAAAATTTGATCAATGATTACAATTCAATTTGTGCTAATCTTCTCAATCCCGTATCCAGAAAAAATTTCGGGGAGAGGGGGGAGAATTGGCAAATTTCTCCAAGTTTTCCTTTCTTTTTTCTGAAGAATTTTTTTCCATTTCGAGAGAGGGTTTCTACCCCCCCCCCCCCGCAGGGATACGGGCCTGGCCTGACAACTTTCATACTCACTTTGCGAGCCTTCTGTGTGCCCTTGCCCATCCAAAGCTTCTTTTGCATGCTTGTTTCGTCAAATTGCCATAACTCAGATACGGAATGTTGAGGCTTAAATGAGGAGAAAAACAATGCGATCAATATCAATAAAGAGTCAATTAATTGGTTGATCCGTCGGTTATCCGGACACACATATTCGTGAAGGATTTTTTTTTTTTTGGTTGATTTATGAGTGAATGAAATGTAAAATTGACCGAGTGTAATGATGTTGAGCACATCTCACAAGTTGGGACATGGAAAAGAAATTGAGCAAGGCGATGGTAAACAACAGCACTAAGCCATACTTAAACAGTGGGGAAAAGCGGTGAATTTAAAAATTGCAACCCGCCCAAAAACCCTTATCCGCCGATATCCGGACAATCCGCGGATATCCATTAGTTTGGGCCAAGATCCGTGTCCGTCCAAATTCTCAAAAATCATTTTATCCGTATCCGCGGATTGTCTCCTGTTGCATTGTTTGTTGTATAAAACCAAAAAGCACCGCACCCAAGGGCCGGCAGTACTGAAAGCCATTGGCAGTGAAAGGAAGCCGGCACCAATCAAAGACGTGAGGAAGTTGAGCAACACAGCAAAATAACTGAAAAAAAGAGGAGGGGGGGGGGAGACATTATTTTTTGATCAACAGATAAAGCGGCTTCATCTCTGATCACTTACGAAAGTCCTTTGGCGCGCACAAATTCTTGCTGTGCGTCTTGGTGCGTCAACACATCCGTCTCCTGCTCCTGTTGTTGCTGCTGTTCCTGCTCCGTTTTGGGCTGCTGATCATCGGGAAAAAATTGAAAAATCGGCAATTCGTCGGGATCATTGGTTGCGTCGGGATCAGTGCCAACACCGTCGTCGTCTTCATCATACTCAGTACTATGTTCTGTAGCAGGGTTCTGCTCCTTTGTCGTGGTCATTTGTACAACAAATATCGAAGTCAGCCTTAAAAACACAACGTCGCTTACAAAATTAGACTCTGCTTAGTCCGCATTTTTAGGTTCGACCGAAAATGAAAATCAAAAAAAAAAAATGTTTTAACAACAAAGCAAAGTGATTTGTCCGTCATCCCTTTTATCTATACAAATCCCTCTGTTCTAAACGGGTTCATTTGCAGCGAATTTTTTTTCATTTTTTTTTTTCATTGGCCATGAGAATGGCTCTATAAATATGGCCATTGTAGCTGAAATCCATTTTTTCCACCATTCATTTCCATGAACCATGCAAAGAAAAAAAATCGCCATGCCCTGTGCTGTCCAATGTTTTAGCTCTTTGAATGGTATCAACAAGAGTTTTTTTATAGGCCAAAAAATGCCGTACTATCGTCAAATTGAAAAATTAAAATCCGCACACATTTTCTAAGTTCGGCTAAGCATGATTTTCAAATCATGTTTTATCTTAATGTTGTGTTCCAACTTTTAAGGCTGACTTTGATATTTGTTGTACAAATGACCACGCAACAGGAGCAGAACCCTGAAGAAGAACATGGCACTGATGAGGAGGGTGAGGATGAAGATGAAGAAGACGACGATGTTGGCACTGATCCTGCCTCATCAACCATAACGGATGAGGAACTACTGCAACAACGGCAGCAGGAGACGGATGTGTTGAAGCAGAACTCTAAGCATGAATTTGTGCGGACCAAAGGACTGTCGTAAGTTTTTTTTTGATCACTGATCAGCAGTTGGGGAAGCCATTTTTTTAACACCATTTTGTCCCACAACATTGACAGCTTCTTCATGGTGTTGTTTGACTTCTTCAAGGGATTGCTTAACTCCAGCCTTCTGCTGTTTCCATATGCCTTTCTGCATGCTCAGCCTGCGGTATGAATTATTGCCCCTTTTTTGGAACTTTTTAGCGTACGCTGTCATTATTTAGCGTACGGTGTCATTATTTAGCGTACGCTGTCATTATTTAGCGTACGGTGTCATTATTTAGCGTACGGTGTCATTATTTAGCGTACGGTGTCATTATTTAGCGTACGGTGTCATCATTATTTAGCGTACGATGTCATTTTTTCCAAAAAAAACAACTCATTTATAAGATGTTTCTAGGCCTTTTCGGGGTTGCTGATCTTGATTCCGACATTCACTTGGCCTAATTCCGAACCCCGCATCCTAATTCGTACAAAAAAATAATAATATTTTCAAAATGAATATTTTTGCATAAACTCAAGAATATGTTCTTTAAAGTGAGAATTATTCCCCGCTTTTCCCTCACTGTTTAAGTGTGGCTTAGTGCTGCTGTTCACCATCGCCTTGCTCAGTTTCTTTTCCATGTCCCAACTTGTGAAATGTGCTCAACATCATTACACTCGGTCAATTTTAAGTTTTACATGGGACACCGACGGATCAACCAATTAATTGATTCAATTTATTAAATTTTTAGCCTCAACATTCAGTTTCTGAGTTATGGCAATTTGGCGAAACAAGCATGCAAAAGCAGCTTTGGATGGGCACGGGAACACAGAAGGCTCGCAAAGTGAGTATAAGCCAGGCCGGGCCTGTATCCCCCGGGGAGTGGGTCCCCTCCCCGAAATTTAAAAAACAAAATTCTCCAGCAAAAATGAAGGGAAATTTGGGGAAATTTGACAATTTTCTCCCGACCGATATTTGGTACTTCCGGGTTTTGTCACCCCCCTTGAAAATTTTTTTAAAATAATTTTTCCTAAGCTAATTTTGGCCGCTGATCACGAATACGACATCCATTTTTCCAAATTCCGAACCCCGAACACAAATTCAAACAAAAAAACGAAACGCGACTTTGCAAGTACTGCCTATGTTTGCATTTTTACGTGTATTTTCACATATATAACTCATGTAAAACTCCTAATAGCTGAAAATAAACGTCATATTCGAAATCAGCGTCCAAAATTAGCTTAGAAAAAATTATTAAAAAAAAAAATTTCAGGGGGGGGTGACAAAACCCGGAAGTACCCGATATTTTTTTCTACGGTGGATGAGGGTAGCACAAATTATTATGATCTTTGATCAACATATTTTTTTGTAAATCTCATTTCTGTTTTCTGATCAATGCCCCCCCCCCCCCCAAAAAAAAGGATCATTGTCAACGCTGTCACACTCGTACATCAATTCGGCACTTGCAGCATGTACTACCTGTTCATCGCGTCAAACTTGCATAAGGTTTGGTTATTATAATTCCCGAATAATAAATTCTTCCAAAAATGTTTAGATATTTGTATTTATTGGCCTTCCCATTGAGCGTGATTTGTGGTTTCTCATCATATTCGCACCAATTGTACTCATCGTAAGTGATTCATTCATTCATTCGCTTTTGTCCTTTTACGTCTTTCGGTTTTAGAATGCCCATTTGTCAATGCGCATTCTGTCCATTCTATGCATGATCGGCAATGTGTTGATGCTCGGCAGTTTGTCGATCGTCGTTTACGTGAGTGTCTTCCCCAGCAAATCTTTTCCTCCCTATACGGAACACACACACACACTCTTCTGTCTCTCTCGTCACAATCCTTGTCTCTCGTCACAGTCTATCTGTCGTTTTGATACTCTCATCTCTCTGTCACTCTTGTCTCTCTACTGTCTCTATCTCCCAACTTTGCGCAATGCTTTTTAGATTGTATTCGAAACTGTGTACGAGCGTCGTGTGATCTATATCACCGGTGATATTGACATTAACGGCGTTTTCAATATGTGTGGCATCATTATCTTCTCGTGTCTTGCTCAGTCGCTGGTGCGTGTGTTGTTTCAAAATATTATAAGATTAGCACCTTAAAAACTCCGTTTTTTTCTGGACAGGTCCTTCCATTGGAGCGCAAACTGAAAAAACCCCGACGAATGCTTGGGCCCTTCGGCGTTTTGTCTTGCGGTATCTTCCTGTCGGCAATCATTTACGCATACGTCGGATTCTTCGGCTTTCTTGCCTTCGAAGAGGAATTAAAGGGCCCTATCATCGACAACATTTATAACTCAAAACAGTAAGCATCGTAATTCCTATATTAAAGCTCCGGGGTCGACTGATGGCATCTCAAAAAGGGGCTCTATTACAGGTGGCGGGGGGTTTAATATAGGAAATACAATAAATGTTTCGTTGCATTTATCTGTTTAAAAAATAGAAATATTCAGCAAAGAAACCACAATTTTCATCCGGTCTGCGATGTGCGTGTCCATTTTTGCTTCATTTATGCTTCAAATGTATGTCATCACCGGCGTGATTTGGCCTCGATTTCAACCCAAGATGAAGCATTTGTCCGATACGACAAAATATGGATTCAAAATTTTATTGCGGACTATCGTCGTCTTCTTATGTTGTGAGTTTTGCAGAGATGTGCTTGAGACAAGAGCTGTTCGAGATATCTCGACTAGAAAATTCCATACTTTTGGTCTCGGTCTTGAGTTTCGGGAAATTTTCAGTCTTGAACAGCAAGCGCTACTCGAGACCGAAATTTTCCTTGACTCAAGACCGAGACTTTAGTGCAGCTCTAGAACTTTTACCTATTTTCTCGCGTCCATCCATTACATTTGCCAATAATTTTCAGATTTCGTTGCTTTAGTTGTGAAGGATTCTAAACGAATCATGCCTATAATCGGAGTTACTACGGGTTAGCCTTTCTTTTTTACTATTTGCTTATGGCAATATTATGGGTAATTGTAAAAAAACTTTTGAAATTCTGGATACAAAAATATCTTACAAATATTATTATGCATCGCCCGACACAATTATTTGCAGGCACACTTCTCGCCTTCGTGTTTCCGGCCATAATCGGCGTGCTCACCTTTGTGCCTGTGCTTCTGGCCCAGGGCCGCACTCGCGCGGCACATCTTCGCCTTTGGCTAAACATTTTGTTGGCATCTTTCGGACTGACCATCATGGTAGGCGGACTGATCGCGAACACGCTCAAACTGATCTGTGAACGTGGAGCCAGCGTGTCTGTGTGCGCTAGCAGGAAGTGGAACGCAACAGTCGAGGTCACCGACGAATAACCGCCGATTGAATGCATATGTACATATAATAACCCCATTCATTAAGCCCATAATGTATCCTATTGTCTTACTTGTTATGTGTGTATATGTTGTTGTAAATATTGTTATACATTATATGAGAAACGTCTATTATTTCTTTCCCTTTTCTCCCCATTCAATTTGGGGGGGGGGGAGGACCCAAAATCAGTCATTTATTTGTTCCTTGGTCACCGCCCCCACCCCAACTGATTGGATGTTAGGCTGGATCATAGGGTGACCTGCCAAAAAAAAAAGAATGCCCTGATTTTTTCGCGGCGGGTCATTAATTTGCGCAAATTGTTAGGGGCAGGGGGGACAGCTTTTACTTTTACACCATAACACCAAATTAACGATTTCATTGGCTACAGAAAATTTGAAAAATACAATAATGATGAGCTTTGATCAGTTGTCCAAGCCTGCTCCACATCACCACCATCAGTCATTTCAAGAACAGCTTCATCGCCTCGCCTCGCTCATTTGTACAGTATTTTGGACAAGGAGCGGAATGTTCGAGTCGAACGTGGTCTCCCCGTTGATGATGCCCTTCCGAACGGCCAACACAACGGTTTCATCGCCACCGATCCTGCGAAAAAAACAAATTACTAAGTCGCATTTGGAATTTTAGGAGCGGTCAAAGACAAAAAAAAATAGACCAGTTGAAAAATTACAAATTGACACACCAAATTGTGCCGTTCATGCCAATTGTTGTCTCAAATTTGAGCTGCTTGCTGAGTTCAGACAAAATTTTGCACTCTGTCGAGAGAAGGCGACGCGCATAGCTTAGAGACACCGACAGAACGAGGCCGGGCGCGGTAATCAGCCCCATGCCACGGGCGCGGCCCTCCGAGTCGACGCAGGACAGCTGCAAAAAATAAATTTAGAAATTTTTTAAAGGTAAAAAAAAGAAATGTCGATGGCATGTTTCTCAATAATAAAGATATATCTTAAAAATTTCCCAATTCTGGAATCCGATTCATCCATGGTCTACACTCTTCATATAAACCAGCCTATTGCTGCTGCCATATAACAGATTCTAGGCAAGGAATTCGTCACAAAAACAGGGGAAAATTTTAAGAAAAAAATGCCATCAAAACGAAGGCATTGAAAACACACACACACCTCGGGCTCCAGCTGCTTGGAGGTCAGAATGACTAGGCCGAAGACGAGGTCGCCCACTCGGACGTTCGGTCGATTCCGTTTGGTGGCCCCTTCAAAGGAAGTGAAGTTGAGCAGTGCCAAATCGGTGGAGCCAATGTCAACCTGACGATTTTTTTTAAATTAGTTATAATTTGAAAAAAAATTATAATGTGGATGAGTTTTGACCATGGAATTCATTGAAACTCATATGATGAGCATTTCTTTTTGTATTTCCAAAAGGTTAGAACGGACCGTCCCGTTTTAAAGCAAACTTCGGTTTTGTAAAGGTACCAAAATTGAGACAAATTGGACAAGAAGCACCTTTGCTAATATTTACATATTTGCGCTAACCTTGAAATAGTCACCAGCCTTTGAGGTCACCGTGCCGAGCACTGTGTCACCAGAATGTGGAATGTATCTGCAAAAATGTGGGGAGGGTAAATGCGACAAATAGCGGTGTTTAGTCTTTTATAACAACAGATTCGCCTTCAGCAGGCCAAATAGTCACAAAAGTTAAAAAAATCAAGTGGGGGAGTTTGACAAAACACTAAAATAAAACATCCCCACCTTTTTGTACAAGTGTTAAGCCACATTTTGTGCTCATCCTCGTGCAACACGCCGGCCACAAGTGCGTACACGCCGTCCGACCGTTTTTCAAGCCCATGGCCAATCACTTTAGGCACCTGAGTGGCCACAGAAATTGGGTAATCAGTGATAAAATCGGAAGGGAGCACAATGCGTGACATTTTGGGCTAGGGCGCAAACTTCTGTATTAGATCCCATAAAATTTTTTTGGTAGCCAGGTTTGGCCTTTTCTGCGAAAGACAAAAGATAAGGGATTAAGGGTTTAAAGTGTTGAAGAAAATGGAACCGGTAGACAACCCCGTTAGTGTCAGGCAATTTTATATTTTCTTAATTTGGCGAATTGTTCATTTTTGGTATTGAATTTTACACGAGTTTAAACTTGTTATTAGGGTACCTTTAAGAATTTTCGGAGCAGACCTGCAAAACCCTGCAGTTCGTTTCGAACGTTACCTGCTGCTTAAAATTGAGTCTAAAATTTAACACTGAATTTCGATAAACCATCTCTTGTAATTAGGGTTCAGAGATTTATATATTAAATAGTCTGATTTTTCTTAAATTAAAGCACAGAAAAGAAACAAAATGAACAACAGACGCCGTAAATTTCAAGCTCGACCCAATATGGCATCGGCACAACAACAACAACATCAGAAGCAAAGTGATGAGGAAAAGCGGCAAGAAATGGTGGCGCCAGCCGTGGTGGCACAACTTCCGCAGCAGCACCAACGGCAGAGCGATGCCGACAAGCGCCAAGAGATGGTGTCGCCCGTGGGGATGGCGGTTGTGGCACCACAACAACCGCAGCAGCGCCAGTGGGACGACCACGACAATGGCACTGTTGCAGCTGCTGCTGCTGGTGGCGGTGATGAGCCGCAGCGGCAACTGCAGCAGACACCTGCGACGATGGCGGCCGCGACAGTTGAAGCGAATCGGCGCGAGACGGCTGCTGTTGTACAGCAACAGCCACAGAACAACTTGGAGGAGGACAATATGGAGGTTGGATGTTTTGCAGGATTACCAAGTGTTCTTATTTAAAAAAAAATTTTTATTTGACCGGGTCGCGTCTTAAACAAGGAAAGGTTCAAATGGTACAATACAATAATATTAAAAGATTTTTCTATTTTAGCTCTTAGGAGGGAGGTGGCAAAAAAAAACGCTTTTTAGGGGTGCCTTTTTCTACACATCCACCGGGCGAATACCCTTTTTTTCACTTGTGCCAGTCAAATAATTTTTTTGCGAGGGGTTTGGCGTGCCGATATACATAGCCTGAAATTTTTAATAGTTAAGAATTGGCCCTTGCAACACACGGGTGTCCAAAATTTGACCACCCTTTTTAATGAGTGTCCCATGCCTAAGGTGTTTTTTTCCCCTCAAAAACATGGAATTTATTGTCGTCGTTATTGCAGAGAGAAACGCAGCGCCGAGCACCGCCCAAGGACAAGTTGGTGGACAGGAAGACTTTTACCATGTCCGACTTGGTTAAATGGAAACCGAAGACGGAGAACACGCTGAAGCGCAAGTGGGCCGAGCGACGCCGACAAATCCGCGGCGAGGACGACGAACGGCAAACCAAACGCGAGTTGAAGACAGAACTGGCGGAACATGACGAGGAGGGACAACCGCAGGTTGGCATGCCTTGGTCAAAACCGCAAGGAGATTCAAGATAATTTTCTGAAACCTTTTCCCGAAAGTGAGGTCCCTTACCGAAAAATCGCTCTAAAAACCAGCCAGGATTTTCGGAACATATCTTTGTCCCTATCATGTGTGTCTATTGTACCTGTTCAACATCAGCAGGTGTCAACGCCGGCGGCGGCGAACAGTGGCGACGTTGGCGGCACGCGCGGCGGATCAACAGCAGTTGCTGCAACACCACCACCGCAACAACAGCCAAGCAGCAGTGCTGCAACAAGTGCTGGGCCGAGGGTCAGTGTTCCCCAAAAGGCATCCCCTAACAAATAAATACGCCCTTGGGCAGATCCGTAATGAGTCGGAGATTTCGACCGGGAGGCTTGTTGCATGTGTACCAGGCACGTATCTAGAAAATTTAGAAGGATGTAAAATTTCGAGGCGGGATTTGCCGACTGAGCGTGTCATTTGAGCGCCCTTATGTGTACGATTTAATTTGTCCCTACTTTGCCAACCTTGACGCTATTTTGGTTTATGCTTCATGTTTCAGGTGATGATCAATGAACACGGCGAGATGGTGGTGGACGAGCAGTCGCTGGTGGTGGTTGAGAATCCCGAACAAAACGCCGACCTGGAGACAGTGAACGATGTGAGTATGTGCGGTTTTTTTTTTTTTGGAGGAATCCCAGAGGGCTCTACTATATTAATAATTTATGACAAATCCGTTTCATCCGGAATTCAAGCCCCAATGGGTTTCTGGAATTCGGAATAATCCAAAACTGAATCCGGGTCTATGATTCCTTGATCTAAGACTCATTTGTTTGAAATTGTTTTAGGACCTTTTGCCCAGACGGATTACCAGTGCCAGTTTTCGCCGCAAAGCCCATCGCAGTTCGGTGTGGCGAGTGCTGGAGACTGACCTTTTTTATGGTCAGAAAAAAGCAGGGTCCCCGAAGTTCGAATTTTTTTGTCCCGGCTCCTCTCCCTGAAAAACCCCAAAAATCGAAATTTTTTATTTGCAGAGGTTCTGTCCGCCACCGGCACCGATTTTGGACTGATGCATGAGTTCATCCAGACACGGACGCGGGTGGAGCTGAAGAACAAGTTCAACCGCGAGGAGCGCACTAATCCGGCACGGCTTAACGAGGTGAGTCGCCTACATTCAATTAAAATAGAAGACCCGGGTCTTCTGTTAAAGCAAATACGTTATGTTTTTCCATCTAGCAGTTGATTGTCCAACGGGAGTCTTTATTTGTTAGGCAGGGATAAAAATATTGTAAATTTTTGAAAATTTTTACAGGCTCTGAAAAACCCGACCATGTTGGATGAGCGGCTTCGTCAGCGTGTGGACCGAATGATGGCTCAAATGGCGGACCAATGAAGCATTTGATGATCGATCATATCCATTTTAACTTTTTTTTAAACACCTTTTTATATTTATTTTAAATTGCACAAATGTTCTACCGCTGTGTTAAGTTTCGGTTTACTTATAATTGGAGAAGGTCGGGACCGGTTTCCAGCCTTTTTGTCCAATTTACCGGTCCAGGGAGGTGGCCTTCCTTCAATTAGAGCAAATACGCTAGTGTCTGTTTAACAAGTAACTGGGACAGATTGTTCCGGGAGCCAAAGGGTTCGTCGACAAGGCTGCCATATCTTTCTGTAATCTCGACTAAAAGCGTTAAACCAATGTACTAAGTATTGTACAACCAACTGAGGCGGGGGGGGGTGAGGGTATTAAAAAAATTTAAGCTCTCCCCCTCCCTCCAATAGAAGCGTCGCCTAGAGGGAGAGGTGTTAGTTTTTGGAAAATAACCAATAATGTGTCGAAAAGATAGACAAAACGCCTCCTCCAATAGAAGCCCTTTTCGATGGGGTGTTTCAAAATTCTTTGTTTTTTGCCCACCCCTCCTCCTTGGTGGCGTTGAAAACAAAGAACCCCGGGGCTCTAATATAGAGAAAAATATTCCATTTGATCAATATTTATCATAACACGCTATTTGTATGTCAGTTCAAAAAAGCTTTTACAATTTTTGATCACAAAAGGGGGCAGATGGAGGAAAAATTCGAATAAATGATGATTATTATGTCAGCAGCAGGTGGTTGTTGTTGCGATGGTGGGGCACAATGCTGCCTCATTGGGAGAGGGGAAATGACGAATGTTGGGGTAGCGGCACAATGGGCACAAAAAATCATTGGGGCGGGAGAGAAAATGACAAATGTTGGGTAGCGGCGATGAATGTGGGGCTGGCGGGGCACAATCTCAGATCATTGTGCGGATGTTGCGGGTGGCGCACAATGGGCACAAAAACCATTGGGGGATGGGGAAGGCAAATGACGAAGGGGGACGAGAGAGGGCGGTGTGTGCCGTTGTCGCCTCTTTAAAGAAGCGTCGACATTTGGACGACTTCATCCTGTGACTGCGGCACGCCTGCTTGCGGTACCATCACTGAAAAGTGACTTAATGATAGTCGGCGATTAAAGTTTCTGAATCCGTTTTTTTCACCAAGCTTGGAGGTTAATCTGCCTTAACCCTGAGTAAGGGGCAAAAAATTCCGGGCTTCTGGAATCGCAATTATGGGACATCAGACCAATGACCGTCAGGAACACACTGGTTTGGGTAGATACCGAACGGTATACCGTATCGAAATTTACTGAAAATTCCATTTTGCCGCACACTAGTCTAAGATGGCATGCCAAGCCAGTATGTACCAGGGACGGCATGTCGGGAACCGTTGGGATGGCATTCGCGGACCCAAGCGCTTGTCAGGGATTGCAGCGGATCGGGCACAGTTGTGGGTGGCATGCCGGTGGGATGGTATGGGCATTTGACAAGATACCGTATTCATTTATAAATTACTGTACATTGAAGCGGAAATGCCGCGTTGTCAATGTCACGCTCGCGCGAGCTCTCCGGATGCTTGGCGTCTATCATACTGTAAAGGAATGAATGTATTGTATACCTTGTAACCCGGTGGAGAAACAAACCCGGGAAAAGGTCTGGAATACGGAACTCCAGAAAATGCCTTACTACCTATATTAAAACCCCCTGGGACAGGTATAAAGGGATCGTAAAATCCGGGGTTAACTCTTACCCAAACGTGACCATTTCCTTCTGCGAGTCGAACTTGTTCGTACCGGTCTGCAAACGCACAATGCCATCGTTTGCTCCGATTTTCTCCTCGGGAAGCAGCTAAAATGGCAAAAGATAAGAGCAAAAAAAAAAAAATAAAATAATAATATGCATATTTGTGTGAATTTTTGGTGATCAATTTAAGATATCCCAAAAAAAAATTATCCGCTCCGCTCGTGGTTTCGGATTAAATGAATCCCCATAAAGGGACTGAAGAAAAAATAATTTATCCGCTCGAAGCAGGCTAAATGCTAATAAATTGTGCCAACAAATTTGCGCACCTCAAGGTCGGCCGGCACATTCACACCTTCACGGCACACATCACGTCCGGTACTGAAAAGCGTAAATAATTTGTGCCATCCATTGACTGGGGAGATTTCAAAATTTCAATGTTTTGGAGCGGGGTTGTCCATGGACATCCGGATTATCCACGGATATCCGCTACCTGACCTCGATGCCCTCACTTGCTCCCCGAAGCCAATTCCCGGACACAATGCCAGCCATCGACATATTCCCTGACACCATACTCCTGACCCCGTTGCCCCCGATTTATTCCCCGACTTCCGATCAGTAGTCTCTTGGCAGTTCGATTGATCGCTTACCTGAATGACACGCGATTGGTACCGGCATGCAGACACACAATGCCATCGTTGTTGGCCCGGATGTTCTCATCGGCGGGAAGCGGCTAAAATGGCAAAAGATAAGTGCCCAAAAAAAAAAAAAATTTATTTGCTTTTTTATAAACCACTTTTCCAAAGATTACGGTAAATTTTGGCATTTAAAAGGTTCATGGCAGAAAAAGGCTGTTATGTGAACAAAGCACCACGACAAAGACATTTTTGGTAGTCCAAAATGACAATATTTGTATGTGTTTTGGTGATCAGATTTAAGAAATTCCCCACCCCCCCCCCCAAAAAAAAGGTTATCCGCCCCGATCGTGGTTTCGGATTAAATAAATCCCATAAAGGGACCGAAAAAATATTTATCCGCTCGAAGCAGGCAAAAGCTAATAAATTGTGCCAAAAATTGCGCACCACGATGGCCGGCACCTTTTTGGGCACCTTTTTGCGCTTGTTGTTGGTGGCACTGAAAAAGTGATTGATTATACAGGGATTATTTGTGCCAATCGTTGAATGGGGGGGGTTTAATTAATGTTTTAGATATAGAATTATTATTCCCTGACATCGATGATCCGACCCCGGTCCTCCGATGCGGGGACCCTACGTCCTAAACACCGGCAGATGTCCCCGACACCGGATATTCCTGGCAGCTCCAACATCGGTGTCCTCGGGCCCTGGATATTACCGCGATCCTTCCTCTCCGGTGGCACCGACACCGGATATCCCGGTCCGGGATATTAGCGATCCCTCCACTCCGGTTCCACTGACACCGGGAGACGATATTCCCGATGCCTCCATCCCACCCGGTCCCGGATATTAACCAACCGATCCCTCCACTCCGGTGTCACCGACACCGGGAGCTGGATATTCCCGATTCCTCCATCCCGGTGCCACCGACACCGGATATCCCAGTCCCGGATATTAGCGATCCTCCTCTCCGGTGCCACCAACACCGGGAGACGATATTCCCGATGCCTCCATCCCACCCGGTCCCGGATATTCCCGATTCCTCCATCCCGGTGCCACCGACACCGGATATCCCGGTCCGGGATATTAGCGATCCCTCCACTCCGGTTCCACCGACACCGGGAGCCGGATATTCCCGATGCCTCCATCCCGGTGGCACCGACATCGGATATTTCTGACGCCATCCCGATGCTAATTTCCATCTCACAACGGTTTTGATCTTACGCAAATGGGAGCACTCACTTTAGCGCCTCTTTGATGTTGGCAGAGGCCTATCAAAAAAATAAATAAATAATTAAATTAATTAATTTGATTAAATGCGTGGCACAAATCTTTTTACATTTTGGACAACTTTCAAAATGTTCATGGAACAAACGGGAACAATTATGTAAACAGGAAAAATTATGAATATTTCGGAATAAAAATTCATTAAAGGGAAAAAAGTTTTTTAACCGCCGGGGGGGGGGGTAATAAATTGGGTAATAAATTGCGCCAACAAATTATGCACCTCCAAATCAGCAAGTACACATTGGTCATTGTGTTCGGTACTAAAAAAGTGATTATTTTATTTAAAAATATATGTGCCATTCATTGAAGCGATAATTCGCCCATACTTCCGACACCCCCAGTGCCAATGCCCCCCCCCCCCCCCACATTCTAGACACTCTCATACCGCCGATCCCAGTGGCTCGGACCCCGGATATTCCGGATGTCCTCGGCCCCGGGCATTCTCGAACCCCAACCCGATGGCCTTGTGCCCCCAATCTCGGATATTCCGGATGTCCTCGGCCCCGGGCATTCTCGAACCCCAACCCGATGCCCTTGTGCCCCCAATCTCGAATATTCCCGATGTCCTCGGCCCCGGGCATTCTCGACACCCCAACCCGATGCCCTTGTGCCCCCAATCTCGAATATTCCCGATGTCCTCGGCCCCGGGCATTCTCGACACCCCAACCCGATGCCCTTGTGCCCCCAATCTCGAATATTCCCGATGTCCTCGGC
>JAKKIK010000460.1:0-30555 GCA_024500135.1 Heterodera carotae | reverse complement strand
TGGAGTGTGGATAGTGTGACAGAACGATGTCCAAATGTGAGAGTGGGTAGGAAGATGTATGGTCTATGCCTTGAATGGATTTGTAAAATGAATAAATTGAATTTTCCATTATACCTTACACATGTGAGCTTATGCTATTATAAAAATGCGTATTTATATAGCCCCGAGGATAAAATATTCATGCAAAGATAAATAAGAATAAATAACAATAAAGGCGCCTCCAGCATTCGTATAAAAAGCTATTTTTAACAATTTACTAAAAAATAATTTTCTATCTGCCAAGTAGTCTGCAATTGCAATCTTTCCCGTCGTTGGTTGACTTGCTTATTAATAAGCTGTACACAATAAAAAACAAATATAATTAATTTTAACAATTATTTTAAATAAAAAAGCATTTAATATATATTGCGTCGGGTTTATTTAGCTAACAAAAAAGGTTTAAATAATAGTGTACACGACTTGTTTCAATAAAAAAAATAAACAGAAATAATAATCTAAGCAATAATATACAAGAAAACAAGATAAATTACATTAAATCCAATTAAGTTAATTGAACAATTTCTACATTAAATTTGAAATTAAAACAAAAATAAATAAAAATTACATTAAATATAAATAAAAAACAAGAAAAAACTTTAAATAAAATATTCTAAATGAAAAATATTAAATGGAATATATGGCAAATAATTTAATAGATAAAAATATAAGAAAAAGCTTAAAAATTACTTAACAAACAAAAAAGGAATTCATTAATTACCTAATCTTTTTTCATTATGTTCTGTGTATAATTATAAGTTTATGGTTAACCCATTTATAAAAACCTACGTACTTTTTTTGAGTGGATAGTCGTCTTAACTACAAGAAGGAATAAAGCTATAAAATTCGAGCAAGTATAAACAAAAAAATACATGTTCGATAAATCAATTTAATATTAAGAAAATTAAATTGTTGCCATATAACTTAAATACAACCTAATAAAACATATCGTGGTAAAAGTTAAAATCAATACCCTAATAAAATTTAAAATGTTTATTAAAATCTAAACAAATAATACTTTGCATAATGCTGTAATAAGAAGATGGATTCTGTAAAACTATCTTCAAGAATATGTTCTCAATTATCTGAACAAATAAATCATTAATTTAAAATAAATTATTACACAGATTCAAATAATTTTTTTTTGCCAAGTGTGAAACAAGTCGCAGGAAACAATCACAAGGTCAAGGTTTCAATTAAAATAATGCGAAGCCTAATTCTGAAATATTTATATAAAAAAATTCTACAATGAAGGAAAAAAGACTATAAAAATTATTAATAGTTTTTGTTAGAATATAAAGAAAGCTGCATTGTTGTCCGGTTAAAAGACTGATTAAAAATATAAAGATGCATAAAATTTTATAACTTTATAATTCTATAGAAATTTTTATTTGGTAAAATTTATTCTATTCTTACCAAATAAATTCACAATTTTTTCAGAATATCAAAGGTGCAAAATAATTTTAACAAAAAATGGATGACAAAATATTAAATCAACGACGACGACAACAAAGTCCAAGCAACGCACGAGGATGTGCCGCCGAATTTTCCAAGAATGAAACATAGGTGAAACAATGAATTAAAAATGTTATTCATGTTAAAAAATTATAGAATAAATGACTAATTACAGATCAAAAATTGAATTAATTATTACATGAACTTTGACCCGAATCACAAAACCGAGTCGAGTTTTTTTCTACCCGCGGTAACCTTGATATACTACCTACACGTCTACATAATTTAAACAAAGCGTGTTTTCGGCGTGATGCTTCATGTTTAAATAAAACAGAAGAATAAAATTGAAAAAGTAAAGTACAAATATTGCAAAAAAAATAACACATAAATAAAGATAAGAAATTTAATTGACAATTTCTTACACATCAAAAATTGGTAGAAATACAACCGAGATTTTCGAGCAGATCTAGTACATACCAGGGTGGCCATAATACCTCCTTTGGGAGGCATTTGCCCCCTTTTTGACCTCCCCGCCCCCTTTTTGCCGCCTTTTTGAGTTTTGCACCCTTTTGCCCCCTTTTTGGCTTTGGACCTCATTTTATTAGGATTTCGATAAAAATTTGAAAAATAAGTTTGGCTTCTTTAAATGATATTTTAGAGTTTTCCCTGCGTTTATTTCTGTTTAGTTTATTCAACCATAAATAGAAACATTACTTTACAAAAATATGTATAATTTCAATATACATTTTATTTCTGCTATTGTATTAGACAATGGAAATAATCGCATAATATGGTGACAAATGTGCAGTTGGATTGATTTTAGCCCGCCTCATCAATGGCAACAATCGAAAAATTTATTTGAAATAATATATTATACATTGTATATCTATCTATCTACAAATACATATAAAGTTGTTCAAAATTAAAAAGCATCTTAAAATTTAATCAAATTCTTGTCTTATTATAAATTTTCTCAAATTTCAGAAAATTTTAAAAAATGCCATGTCCAAATGTTTGGACACCAATTTTCTTTGTGTTTGTAGCCTTGCAAATGGGGTGCCATTGCTCGGATCAGCAAATTGCTGAGATAAAGAAACTGCTTAATTTGTGCCAATTTATTGATGAACATTTGGCGATGGATGGCGTAACCAAAAACCGGGCCATCATTGAGTGTGGGAAAGAAATTGAGGTATACTGTTTCGTTTCCGACCCCCACCGAAATCTGGATGGCGCTTGGGGATCGAAAAAAGTCAAGTCCCGGTTTTTTTTACCCGGGACTAGTCCCTGTCCCGGATTTTCTACCGGGACTGCAGTAGGCTAGTCCCGTTTCTTGACCGAACTTGGATGATACCAAGTTGGGTGTCGGCGAGTTTTCCGTCGGCGAGTTTTAATGTACCCGAAGCATTTTTGTGTGTGTCATTCATTTTATTGGACATTTGGTCCGTTTTTTTTGCTTATTTTTGACCTTTTGTCATTGGATGTCCGTTTTGCTTCTTGGCACGATTGTCTTTTATTGGTCTTTTTGTCCGTTTGGCTTATGGGACATCTTGTACACCGGTGGTTTATTGGACATGTTTGTTGTCCATTGGGTATTATTTTACTACCCGTATGAGGCTTTTTAGACATTTTTATCCGTTTTGGCTTTTTTGACCAATTGTCCATTGGATGTTTTGTCCTAGCGTCAGTCATCCATTCCCTTCCACAGGATGCGCGAAAGCAGCTGCAGGAACGGGGCGCTGTCGTCGGCACCAGCGGCGGTGCGCGTTTGTCGTACAGAGCCCGCAGCATCAGCTTAAGCCCAAAGCGCATTTATCAAAATTTTTTGGAGAAAAAAAAAGAGACGGAGCTGAAAAAATACAGGGACAAACTGTCTTTCTGTGTAGACAAATTGGTGGACAAATCGAAGTGAGTTATTATTAGAGATCGGGAAACCGAATCAACCAATAATTGATCGGATTGAAATTTATCGATATTTCTTCGAATTCATCAACGAATTAATTGATCAATTTATCGGTCCAACTAATGATTTTTTGATCAATTAAGTGTTTTGTCCGATCTCTAGTTAATATGCACAATGTACGGACAGTACGGCAAAAAATAATTCGGCAGTAGACAAAAATTGGAATAATGAATTTTTGTGGAAGATCCGATAAACTGCACACTCGAAATACCTAAATTGTATTACTACCTAGATAAGTTGTCCATTAGCCTCTTACCTAGATAAGTTGTCCATTAGCATCCTACCTAGATAAGTCTTCTATTATCTAAGCTGTCCATTAGCCGGATTTGTCCAAATAGCCAAAATTTAAATTTTAACTAACTTGTCCAGCAAAAGGATTTGTTGATTATCGAGATGAAAATATTAACATAAAAAAAATGTTTTTTGTAGTAAACATCCAGAATATTGGTTGGAAATTGTAGTGGAGAATTGGGAATTGGAAAAATTTCACATGTTACTCCAAAATGGAAGACCGTTTATCAAAAGAATAACATATTATGCAAACTATCCAATGAAGAAAAAATTCTTCATAAATTTAATTGAGGTAAGGAATACTTAATTAAAAAATTATTGTACATATTTTATTTTACGTTTTTGGGGAAAAATGCTAGAATGTTGAAAACTGTCGAATAAGATAAAAATTATCCAAAAAAGGAAAGTGGTGGGTGATGATCCAAGTTTTGGGCATGTCATTTTTGTAAGTCAGACAATAATTTCCCCCTGAAATACTAATATAGGAACTATGTTACTTTCTACCATGAAGTCGGCTCCCTGAAAATCCGACCCCGGAAAATCCGGCATTGGAAAATCACGACTCATAAGTAATATAGAATACGACTTAAATGATTTTTATGATAGGTATATAATTTAGTGTACTCCGTTATCTAAAGACTTTAACCCCACCCACCCCCCCCTCCGCCCCACAATAAACAATTCCTGAAGTCCACCCTATAATAAAGTTCCCCTACGGAGTATAAACCCAGGACTTCTATTCGATGGAATATGATAGGGTACGGTAGACTTTTTTGGTTGAAGTATTTCTTAATTCAGCCACCATGCGCGTTTTTTAAATAAGTCCGCCAAATAAAATATTTTTTATTTTACTTATTTATTTAAAAATTGGATTATATTTCGTATTGATCATATCCAAATATATGCTTAATAAATATCAATTCAAATACAGCGAAATTTCGTGTCCAATAGCTAGAAACGCGCATGGGTGACGGAATTTAAGAAAGTTCGCTGGCCCATTTTGGTGAATTTAAAAAAAGCGGCATGGTTTTTAAGAAAAGTGTCACATGATGGGATTTTTGACTCCACGAAATCGGCAAAATGGTAAAGCCTGGGTGGGACTTGAACCCACGACCTTCATCCAATCCGTGGACAGCTCTTCCTCTGAGCTATCAGCAGGCCCATTAGCCGCTTCTCTTAAAGGAAATCTTAACTACCTCCGCCCTACGGCGTTTTAACCGCCCAGCGATCGATCAAAAAATCCTTAGGTACTTTTTTGGTTTAGACAATGTTGAGTCCGTTCACAAGTGCAAACACCATTGTTGAAGACATTGGCATTGCCACGACCATTTTGGGCGCTTGGGACCGAGACATTTTGCAAGAAACATTGAATGAAAAATTTATTGAAGAAATTACTTTCAACATGTACAACAACGAACCACCACTTTGGGAGGTACAAATCAGCAGAAGTAGGGGGGGGGGGGGTCAATTTTAGCGATTTTCGCAACTATTTCGTTAAAACGTTCAAAATTTTAAATTTTTTCCGGCGGTGCTTGTCGGAACCCCTCACTTAGTTTTCATTTCCCTTAAGAAACAGACTATATTTTTCAAAATTTTTCCAACGGCGCCTATCAGCACCGCCCGGCTCAGGAAACTTTTAACGTTTATAGCATCAGAAAAAAAATGTCGCCGGGCGATAGGTGTTTGATTTGGTACCCCTACAGACCCAAATTCTAGAGGCCGAAAGTGGGCGCCAAAATGGCGTCTCGAATCGGCAATAAAAAAAATTCAAAAATAGCGTCATTTTTATGTTGCTTTCGATTGAACCCATCTAAAAAAAAGACCAAAAAAAAAGGCAAAAATAGGCCATTTTTGGATTCTCCGGTACCAGCAAAAAGACCAAATAATATTAACAATAATGGAATTGGGACAAAAAGCGTTAAAAAAAAACAACGTAATGATGGAGGATACGCGTAAAAAGTGCACAATAATTGGAAACACCAACCCACCCCGAAGGTATTGTACAAAATTGATGCCAACATGAAGGCACAACTGCATTTTTGCCAATGGCGCGCCGAGGAGGGACGGGGACAGAGGTTCAGAATGTGGCGCTATGAGAAAGAGCAAATGCTTCTTCAACGATTGTTAAGCAACAACGAGTCGACCACGCCCAATGATGTGTGCTTTTAGTGATTGAATGATGGCTTCTTGGACAGGGGGGGGGGGATACTTTTATTCAGGGTTGCTATCGAAATTTTTCGGAAATAAGAACATCAAAGGTAAAAATAAGATTTTGGGGTCCAAGATAAGAACATTTTTTTAAAACGTTGTTATGAGGCTTAATCTCGCATTTTATTCAAACAAAATCGGCATTTGCAACATATTTCTCACCACCAACAATTTCTTTTGAGCAATTTGAAGGCTTGAAAAAAAAAAACTAATTCATCTGACTAAGTGGGGTCTCTGGCGGTGCCGATGGGCGCCGCCAGGAAATTTTTGAAAAATAAACTAGTTTGTTTGTTACATTTTCTACGCTTTTTCACGTCTTATTTTCATTAAAAACATTTTTCTGCGGCGAGGAGGTCGGGGGTGCGGCGGTGCCGATAGACGCCGCCGGGAAAATTTGTAAGAAAATGACTGGATTTGTTTACAAATTTTGGTCCTTTTTCATGTCCTTTTCATTTTTGAAGGCAAAAATCGAAGAATTTTTAGAAGATAAAAATCGGAATTTTCTTTAGGTTCAAAAAAATAAGACACAAAATGAGAACAAAAAGCAGAGATCGTTAAGAGGAATTTATCCGGCAGTGCTCTATGCACCGCCGGTAAAATTTTTTTTGAATATTTTAATGAGTTTTATTAAGATTTTGTATATAAAATCGCTTTAAAAAATATTTATTTTCAAAAATTACCATGAGTTTTCCCCTGAAATTCCTAAAATAAGAACAAAATAAGAACAAGGAGCTAAATTAGAGCATTTCTTAAAAATAAGAACACTTCAAATTTTTAAGATTCGGACCCTCCAAATAGAACATTTCTTAAAAATAAGAACAAATGGCAACCCTGCTTTTATTGGATGGCTAGGTCGTTTCGTAAATTCCGCGCCACCTTTTGCAAGTTTTGGAGCTATAACTGACAATAACTTTTTTACTACTCAACCAATTTATATGAATTTGATCTTTTTAGAAAGCTATATGTGATTAGAAACAATGCTTAAGCAGAATCTAAGCGATTAATCCACTCTCAAAAAAGTTTTTTTGAACTGCAAAAAAAAACATATTTTATGCATAACTTTTTTTAGAGTGGATTTATTGCTTAACTTCTTCTTGATTTATTCTTAGCTTCTGGCTTAAGCATTGTTTCTAATCACATATTGCTTTCTAATGACACCAAATTCATAGGAATTGGTTGAGTAATTAAAAAGTTATAGCTCAAATACTTGCAAAAAGTGGCGGATTTAAGGAACGCCCAGTGTCGGATTTTAAGAATGACCCTTTTATTGGATGCTAAGTCGTTTTAAAACATTTAAGGTCAATGGCCGATGGCAAATTTTGTTGGGCTATAACATTTTTATTAGTCAGCCAATTTCTAAAATTTATTATCTTTCTAAAGCTCTATGTGTTTTAGAAACTAGGATTAAGACAAAAGCTAAGGGATTAGAAAACTCAAAAAGATTTTAGAATATTCATAAAAATTCTTAAAATCTGACTTTTTCACAATTGAAAAATTGTTTTAATTTCTTTTTTACCAAGCGTACAATTGTCAAAGGACAAAAAAGCTATGAATTTCCAAAAAATTTGGTCTATGCCAAAATGACCCGATCGCACAAAATGTGATGTCGGTTTGAATGTTTTTATTCATTGTATGATGTCACCTGTGTAATGTTTTTGAAGTAATTTTGTCATTTTGCACGAAAAGACTAGAAAATTAAATTGAAATTCGCCTTATTTTTTTCACAGAATTGCAAATCGAAACCCTAAAATAAAAAAAATGCTAAAATTAAATAACATTTGGGAGAGTCTTAATTGGAATGATTAAAATTCCTTATTTCTGTTATACAATAAAAAATGACAATGCAAAATTTTATACATATTGTATACAATGTTTATACAATGAAAAAAAATAATATGAAATGTGTAATTTAAAATGAAAATATGACAAAAAAAAGTTATTATTTACTTACCCAACCGTTCGAAATGAATTTTATGTATAGGTATAATATTGATGATTAAAATCGGCAAAAATATGCAAATAAAATCGCTAAAATCAAAACAAAATGATGAAGTTATGCACCAAAAGATAGATAAATTTTTGAATGCATTTTTCTTAAATCTTTAAATTATAAAATTTCAGAAAATCACAGTGTTTTTAGGGTCCAATTTAAAATTTTTTAGCAAGATTATGCATCGAAAAATTCAGGTCGTTATTTTTTGGGAATTCGCAGGTAGCCGTGGGTGGCTTTTGCAAGTTTTTGACGCTCTCCATTGATTATATGCGTAAATAAGAGTAATGTATTGGGTTGTCCCATAAGTTTTGTTGTTTTTTTCAACCTTTTTTTCCAAATGAATTTTTATAAAAATATATATAAATTAAATTATCATTGGAAGCTAAGAAACTTCGTGGTAACATTTTTAACATGGTTTAGTTAATTATTTTTTTTGAGCTATGGCCAATTTTATATGGGTTGGTAAAAAGGGTTAAAATCTGTTTTTATTAAAAAATTTTTTTTACTGAATTACCAAAAAACGATTAAACTTATGGGACAATTTAATATTACAAAATATTATATAATACATATGTATAAACATGATAAATAAATACATTTTTTAAAACAGAAAAAATAAATGCAATGCATATGTGTAGGTTTTGATTTTTGAAAAAATGAGAAAAAGTGAAAATGGACAAAAATAAAAAATTATTTTTTTACAAATTAATATAAATACATATTCACAAAATGGCGCAACAGCGACAAATGCGGCGCCGTGCGGGCGGCGGTGGTGGCGGCGGTGTGGCGGGCGCAAAATACGCATGGACGTCCACTTCGGGCCGTGTTTGCTGAAAATTAGCAATTAAGACAGGAAGGATATTTGAGAAATAGGATAAAGAGAATTGTGATAGATTTTTCGGGAAAAGCCTATATCCGGGGGCTTAGGGACTGGGAGATTTCGGGATTGGCCGTAACACAGATTTCTGGAATGATCGGACAGGTTTTTTGGAATTGACCGGGACCGAGATTTTGGAATTGATTGGGGAGGACTAAGATTTCGGGACTGGCCAGCACCGGGACTGGCCGGCATAGGAATTGAAACGACTGAGATTTCGGGATTGGCCGGAACATGGACTTATGGAGTGACCAGACAGGGATTTTGGAATTGGCCAGGACCGGGATTTCGAAATTGACCAGGACCGAAATTCGGGACTGTTTGACCAACAGGCTCGAATTTGGGCAAGTGCCCGAGAAAAATTTTCACAGGGTTGCTGAACCCAAACACAACCTTCATTTCGAAACGAACACAAAACCCTGGATAATGAAACAGGTACAAGAGATTGCAAAATATGCAAAAAAAAATTTCCTAAATGTTCAAAAATAAGCTAAAAATTTAATGCACATACATAAAAAACTACCTGCATTTTTGGGCATTACTTTAAATTTTTTGATCGCATCTTTGGTGATCATTTGACAGTCGTAGAGATCAACACGCTCCAGCACCCGCAAATGTTTCATCGATTCCAGCGACTGATCACTGATGTTTGGACAGTTATCCAGCTCGAGCACCTGTAGCCGTTCTCGATGGGCCACTAAAAATATGCTTTAATGTATTTGAGTAAAAAAAATTTAACTTTAAAAAAAAAGGATTATTAGATAAATCCTATGCCCGATCAGATATCCCGCACACATTTGGACTTATTCCATCAACCTACGTCGTCTTGGACACGCCCAAAATCCCGGACAATTTAATTTTTCGCGATCCGACCGACCCCTTATATGCTCATCATCCCCCAATGAATTTACAAAAAAAATTAAAAAAACAAACCGCACAATTCGGCTAAACCGTTGTCCGTCAAATTTTCACAATGTGACAGGGAAAGACTGTACAAATTTGGGCACCCGTTGTTGAAATTTGTCAGTGTTGAGTCTGAACATTTTTTTTAAAATTTTAAACCAAAAAAAGAAAAATTTCACACCCACCGGTGATCAGAAGACATTCTTCAAGATCCATTCTTTCAAGGTCATGACAATTTTTTGCTAAATGTACAAAGCCTGAATCAGTCAAATTTGTGCAGCCGGCCAACTCGAGATCTCTTAACATTAGGAAAATAAATAAATTTATGGTAATTATAAATGATATTTAAATTCATATTAATTGAGGACGTGGGTTGATTGAGTCTGTCCGATTGAGTCTAAATTTTGAGTCTGATCAGAGACACCTGCTGGTCCGAAGTTAAATTGATGCCTAACGAATGTCGGATTCGAGATCAGCGACTACGGAATCAATCGGTCAGACTCAATCGAGTCGATACTCAAACGGTCAGACTCAATTCGTCACTCATTTGGTAAGACTAAATCGGGCAGACTCAATAGGCTTTTTTTTCTCCTCGGCTAACGTTATTTTTGCCATTAGGTACAACGATGAAAAGGATCGCTTTTGTTACGAATTATTGTAATTTTTTTTGCACATATTCAGTATCGTAATTTTCAATAATTAATTATTATTATTATTGCTATGGCTACCGTAATTTTTGGCATCCCTGTGACAGTGAAACAATTGCAAGATCAGTGATCTCTCGGCAATTGGACAGAGACAAAAACTCCAATTGGTGGCAATTTCGCGCAACATCAGCCACTGTGTCATCGGTGACATTCTTTTAATTAAAATAAATTGGAAATAAGGAATGATTGAAAAAAGCAATTAATAATAATACTGGGCAAGAAAGCAAATTGAGTGCACGCAATTCCGGCATAGCCAACTGACCAAAGCATTGGGAAGACAGCTGGACAGAAATTCAAATATTAACTTTTTTTTAAAGTATTAATATTTAAAAAAAAGATAAAATCAAGCCCGTGTTCAGAAAAAATTTTCAGGGGGGGGGTGGTTTAAAAATCAAATTTTTCCCATTTCGGGGATGGGAAAATTTTCCCAAATTTTCCCAAATTTTCCTTCTTTTTGCTGGGGAAAAAAAGCAAATTTTTCCCAAACCCCCTCCTGGATACGGGGCCTGGTTAAAATTATATAAAATTGCCAATATGGCAAATTTTTGAAAATCCTAACTATTTAATGTTTAATTAATGTTTTTAAGTAAAAAATCAAATCGCATTTTTTTCTTCGTTTTTTTAAACAGCAATCTGATTACTGGTAGAAAAAAAACGTAGGAGTGTCCCACAAATGGGAAATTTTTGTTTAGACTGTCGGTACCTCATCTAGGTAAATTTTTTTTTTTGAAAATCTTTTGCTATTTTAATAAATGAATTTAAATTATAGATGGCACTTTATTTATTAAGAATTTTCACACATTTTCTAGTCCTTTGCAGAACATTGTGTGTAAATTTGGGCAACTTTTTGCAATGTACGCAACGCCAATGTCACTGATCTGTTCACACCAGCTCAAATTGAGCTCCTCCAAACGCTTGCAGCCTTCGCTGAAATTAAAAAAAAATGATTTTTATTGTATATACAAATTATGAATTTAAATTAAAAAAAAATTAAAATTAGGGTTAATAAGCCCCGACCTTTAAGGATGAAGTCGCAGGGATTTTCCCCCCCCCCCCCAAAAAAAGGGAAAAATTTGCTTTTTTTCTCAGCAAATTTGGGAAATTTGCCCTATTCTCATTCCACCCCCGCCCCAAAATGAGAAACATTTGCTTTCTAAAATTTTTTTATGCCATTATGTCGGGGACTGTCAAAGATGGCAGGCCGGGACTGGATCGGGGACAATAAAATTTTCGGGTAGGTGGAGGCCAAATAATGTCGGGAAATGCCGAGGAACATATTGGGGACGATTAAATCTATCGGAGATTGTCAGGGATGGCATGCCGAGGACAGGATAGGGGGAGATGATCAAATTAGCCGGGGATCGGGGAACCCAAGGTCGGAATTCTACCAAAAAATCACATATATGTAGATTAGGAAAATTCGGGAATGTCGGGTTAACCCAATAAATTTCAGCGCAATGTCAGTGATCAGTGTACAATTCTCCAGGTCAATCATCACAATTCGGTGACAATAGCGTCCAATGTATTCGCAGGTCCTGAGAAAATTTAAAATATATGTATATAAAAAAATTTAAGGGCTAAATAAATTTTAATTGATTTTAACAAACCCGACAAAATTAAATTATACTAAAAATTCCCAAGACAAAATCTAAACCGGGTCGGAACTCCAGGAAATCCAGGGTCTAAAATTCTGGTACCGGTTTTTAAAAAAGCCGAGCAGTCCCGGTCCTAGTTTTCGACCGGGATATGTTCTGTGGATGGGATTTTGCCTAAAAAAGTCCCGATCCCAAACAACCCTAGCTAGAAATCTACATTAATTTTATACATACCAAAACAATAATATTTTAGTTAAAAAAATTAGGATTTTGTCTCAAATGGTCCCGAATAACCCTAGCTAGAAACCTAAAATAGTTTATACAACCAAAATAACATTAATATTTTAGTAAAAAAAAAATTGAATTTCGAAAAAATTAATAATTATTGATTATACGGTAACATAATTATTGATTAAATTATAATGCTCACGCGTCTGTGACAAGTTTGCATTTGGACAGCGTTAGCAGCTCAATGTTTGGGCATTTGGCCGCAAATGTGCGCATTGCGTTGTCCTGCACATTCTCGCAGCCCTTCAGCGAAAGTACCTTCAAAAAGCTGCCACAACGCTTGGCCAAACTTTCCACAACTGTTGTCTGAAAAAATTAAGCATTTAGCATTTTTACGGTATTAATTCCTCTAATAGAAGGGCCCCCCTCTAATAGAAGCGCGCCTCAAACTGAAGCGTCTCTAACTCATTAGAAGCATACACTCGATTGGGTATTGGAAAATTGAAGGCCACTCAAGGGGATAGAAGCGTCCCCTTTAATTGAAGTGCCTTCCTTGTAAAAGGGCCACCCAGGTTTTAAATTTTCTAAACCAAAAAATGAGACGCACTCTTTAAAAGCGCCCCCCGCCCCTGGAGGGTATTAAAAAAAGAAACGGCGTGCCTCTATTAGAGAAAATATGGTAATAGGAGGGAATGAGAAGAAGATTGGGCATGGCCGTTTGAGTCTGAATTTGTTGTGAACATTTAAATTTGTCGGGGATCGTTAAATTTGTTGGGGACTTTTAAATTTGTCGGGAACCTTTAAATTTGTCGGAATAGGTGGGGGGGGGGGCTATAGTAAGAAAAAAAAACAATTTCGATTTGTTAATTCTTCATTAAAACTAATTAAAAAGGTGTTTAATCATCACCTTCACTTCGCGCTGGAATGAGAACAAATCCACTTCCATCCAATTGCTGCCGTCCATGGCCAATTTGTTCCAGCTGCGACAAACTTGCGCACAACGGCCAAGCGATGAGATGTCCAAATAGGAAAATACCCTCAAAAAATAATAAAAAAATAGAATTAGATAAATATTAAAAAAAAATTTTAGAATGAATACAGTGCCATTTTCAGTTTCACAGATAAAGCCACTAATTGTCGCAAAGCCATTTTAAGCATACCTACTTATTTGTTAGCTAAAACATTCAAATTTTTGTGAATTTTTCAACATAAATTTAGAATTTACTCACGGATTTTACTTTCCCCCAAAAAAGGCCCTGAAACCGGACCCAATTATGGCGTCTGGAATCCGGATATATTCATGCTGGTATATATGGTGCACCCGATCTTTTTTAACCATCCCCCCCCCAAAAAAAATTTTTCTGTATACGGGCTTGGTGCAACATATACATACAGTCACCACAGTGGCAATGCATGCGTTGATTGTATGATAGAGTACAGTACATATTTCTCCGCCTACCGTAGCATCAATTCGGTGGGCAAAATACGGTTGATCAGTGTCGCGGATGGCATATGATGATGTTGTGAGGATGTGTTGCGCCGATGACCGTTTGTCTGGCCGTGATGGTGACGATGATGGACAACTCCGTTTTGGGCATTCCCATTTTGATGGGCAGATGGTCCGTGGTTTCCGGGCAAAAGTGTGGTGATCAGATACATCTTCAAAAATGCATTTATAACACACACTTAATTTTGAAACTTTGTGATGCTTTTTGTTAGAAAATTTATTAAAAAATATTTTTGAAAATTTTAAAAAATTTGAAATAGTTTTCTTTATTTAAAAGAGAAAATATATTCCAAATAGAAAATTCTATTTCTATATTTTTATATAAAAAAATCTCCTATATTTGTTCCAAAATTTTTTCAAATTTTATTGAGGTAAGATATTTTATTGTTATATTTAATTAATTCAAAGGCCTAATAAAAAATAAATGAATATATTTGAAAAGATAAACAACAAATTCGACACAAAACTTCCGAGCCATCAAAAGAATAAAATGGAATAATCCAAAACAATTTTTCATAATTGACAGCAAAAGTGAAATGAAAATTGTGTGATAAGTGAAAGAAACAGTTGATAAAACAAATAAATATAATGAAAAATTGGCAAAAAATTGCAATGTCCATTCAAAAACACTTTAATTTTTTGCTTTTTATCAAAAATTTCGGTAAAAAAAACAACAATTTTATTAGGCAATAATTATTTAATAATAACAATTTCGGTGAAAAGGCGTTTTTCTAATGCAAAATTTAAAATAGGCGTACAATTAAAATTGATTTAAAACATAATCCAGGAATCGTTTGGTTTCATTTCTAAGATTTGATCTTCTTTTGAGGGTCCAAATCTTTTTTTAAATTTAAAAATTCAAATTTCTAACCCTCGGGTATTTGTTTTATTTTTCGGGTTCAAAAGAAATTCCGCTAATTTGGAAATAAAACACGAATTTTTAAGCAAATTCAATTCCCCTCATCGGTTTCATTATTTGGTCTTTTTTGGATTCCTAAGGAAATACCGATTTTTGGACATCAAACATTAGTTTTTGTCTTCATTTCGCTTAAAACGTCACTATTTTTACAAATTTTCCCAGGCGACGCCTATCACGCCACCCATAAAAATGTAAAAAAAATTTTTTTAGGTCCCGACCCAAATTATTGTATTAGCGGTGTGAAATATATACCTGTATATATATTGAAGTTGGCAAAATTTCCTTTTTTTTGAATAAAATACAATTTTAAATAACTTTACAAAAATTTCTTATTTTGACACCAAATTTGGTCGCCTGCAATTGAATTATTCGGGAAAAATTTCGATGGGAACCCTAATTTAATGCCGCCTAATATCGCCGGTTCGCCTTATTTACCCCTTTGTTATTGCGCCGCCAGCGCCACAATTTTTGGCGACGGCATTTTGTTGTTGTCGAGATGGTGCTGGTGGTTGTGGCGGTGGTTGGCTGCTCGGCGGGTGCAACGGTGGCGGCGCCAAACCATGGCGATGATGGCACGACCACCCCAACCGTATGCTGAGCGGGATGACGCCATCCAAACGGTGCCGATGCCAGATCCAACTGCCGCCGCATGGGCGCCGGCGGGTCCGGGTTTGCGAACCGCAAGTCCCACAGTATGCCGTCATGGCGTACGCTGTGGTCAAAATGCACGACGGTGTCCATTGCGTAAACGGCACGCAAACGCACGGCAGCGTGGTTGCCGCCGCCATCATCACACGCATCAATAATGCTAATGCCATTTAGCCTATTAGCAGCAGATAGGATGGCGGTGGATGAAGTGGAAGGCCAAGGCATGGCTGGCATATTGTGAAAGATGATTGATGTGTTTATGAAAGACACATTTTTATATAGTACTGAAATATTTTGTACTGAAAAATAAAAATTTGGTGGGTAGATAAGAAAGAAAGACCACGAAGGACGGGTATTTGATGGCATCATATGCCGGCGGGGATACGAATGGATGTGGGGACGAATGCGCGAGTCAATGTAGAAGGGATGTTCCCGGACCCTGACACACTGACCACGACATTTTGAGTTTTCCCGACACCACGATATGCCCAACCCACCAGAATTGTTGCTCCTCGAGGGTGGGGAGGGACCAGCCCGTATCCAGAAAAAATTTTCGGGTCGGGGGGATGGCATAAAGCAAATTTTAGACATTTCGGGGCCTGGATACGGGCCTGGGAAGGACCCTAATTTGTAAGTTAATAGTGTGTTCGAGACACCCCAAATTGCTTGAGACAGAAATTTGAATCCAAGAAAAGAGACAGACCCGACTGAGAAAAGTCTCGACTCGAGACCTACTCTTGAACCGTGCAAATATCCGTATTTCCTCTAATAGTAGCCCTCCTCTAATTAGACCTAGGTAACATGAATTTATAATGTTGCTGCCGAATATTTCATCGCCACTTTTTTAAATGCAATATTACAGCGAAAATTTAGATAAAAATCCCTTGCATGTCTTCTGTCTCTATGTATTGTATTATCTCCGACTAAAAAGTGTGATTTTTGTAGATATTTTCTCAGTTTAAAAATAGTTTTTGTTTTAATTACCCTGGGGAAGAATTGATGAATGTGATGTGTTGATGGGGACGAACAGCAACGAAAATAAATAGTGACAGAAGAGAGATATTATGTATTAAAAAAAAATAAATTAATTTTTGACCCCGAAATAGAAATGATTTCCCGAGGGCATTTAAAATAATAACTGCTAATTTGAAAATGAAATTTGAAGCGAAAATGCTAGGGGGAATTTTAATCTTCCAAAATTGAATTTTGTTTTCTTTATTATAAAACTAATTTTGGCTTAATTTCAATGACTGTCTGGAGAGGTCTTTGTATGAAAAAAAATTTAAAATTTTTTTGGGCCGCTGCGTCGAATTCGCCGCCTTTCAACCAATTTGTCCCCCCAAAAATTTCAATTTTCAGTGATTTTGCCTGAGGGTTTTTGTAGAATAAAAAAAATTCAAATTTTTTTGCGACAGCTGCAAATTCCCCGCCCCAATTTTTTTCTCCCAAAATTCCAATAGTGTGCAACAAAACTCACACACATACAAACAATAAATAGTAACATGAATGGTGACAATGAATGAATGAATTGGTGTCGTGAGGCATTCATTGTCCAATGTATGCACCACGCATTTTGTTTTGTGTGCTGTACGATGTTTACATTTGGAGGGGGTGGGGGGCGATGAATAATCGTGGACAATTTTTTTTTTACGGGGATGAAGAATGGCTGCGACATTCCAAGAAAATTTTGGGCAAAAGAATGGTGAATCAGTGGGGACGGCATGAGGATGAATGAATGAACACACGTACGTGCATGTGAACTATAGGATTCAGCACCGGGCCTTCGGGGGTAGGAAGGTCGAGGTCGGGAATGTCGGGGGGAGGGGGAATATTTGCCGGGAATCGTGTCGCTGAAGTTGGGGGCAGGTTGTTCCCGGTTAACCTAAACCTGCGACCCGAAACTCGGTCTTTTTGGCGAACCCGAAACCTGACCCGATATTTTTTCCAACCCGAAATCATGGTCGGGGTGACTAGGGGTTCTACTGGAGGGACGGCTCTGGAGTGTGTACTAAATGGAGTTCTTTACTAGAGTGGGATCTCTACTAGAGGAAGGGGGGGGGGGATCTCTATTAGAGCGGGGGGCTCTACATCGGAGAGCAACTAGTCTCCTGTCAATATATAAAATGGTAGATTTTATTTGATCAAACAATTTTTCTATGATCCAATTCAAAAGATCTGCCGATTCTCCGGCTCACATTGTCCGCCAAGAAATCAGTGATCAATAAAAAAAAAGCAAATCCACTCAACAATTCTGCTGCAAAAATTACTGAGCTGTTGTAATCGGAACGAGTAAATTGCGATTAGAGTAATTCATCCGTTTATAAATCCAATCACATCTCAAAGGGGGGGGGGCTTAAAGCATATTTATTACAACTATTTTTAAGACATAAATTATTTGCTAAAAATGGTGGTCAGACGGGGGGGGGGGGAGTGGACGAATGATGAGAGAGAAATGGAATTTTGGGCAATTTTTTTTTTATTAATCGAGAACGACAGATGGTCAACTAACCCCACCAACCATCCCCATGGACCCCACCCACACCCACACACTCTTTGGCGGTCATTGGGGGTAGCACGACCGTCCTCCTCCGACGACGAGGACGAGGAAAATAGGATTTTTGGGGACCCCAAATACCTACTAAACACAAATGTTTGCACTGGAAAACCAAAAAATTCTTTAAATACCTGAAATTGAAAGAAAATCTAAGGTTTAACTTTAATTGACCCCTAAAATGTCGGGTTCGGCTGAACCCTCATCCGAAGACCAGGCCCGTAACCAGGGGAAATGGGGGGAATTCCCCCCCCCCCCCCCGAAATGGAAAAATTTGCTTTTTTCCTTCTCAGCAAAATGAAGGAAAATTTGTGGGAAAATTTTCCCAATTCGCCCCCCCCCCCGAAACCAATTCCCCCCTCCCCAGAATTTTTTTTACCTCGAGGACATCGGCTGAACCCTCAAGTCTGAAAAATAATATATTTCACAAAAAATTAACATTTTTAACCCCAATGTTTTCCCGCCTTCATGTACCTATTATGTGTACAACAACATTTTTATGGGTTGGGGGGATTTATTAGATGCACCCCGCGCGACCGTCGTCAGAGAAACAAGTCGTGGGGAAAAGCACATTATCCACATTAGTGAGTTTCGGGGGGGAAGGGGGGGCGGGGCGGGAGGAGATCCTGTAAAGTGAGGCGAAGCAGACATTACGGCTTCACAAAAAAAAAGAGGGGGGGGGGGCAAGGGGAAGAAAAATCCGCCAAAAATAATATCCAATTATATGTAAATCCGCCAAAATAATATATCCAATTATATCTATGTACTTATGTTTATATGTACATCGCCCCCCATATCCATGCTTGCTTATACGTTCCGATGTAGGTGGTTGATGGGTGGGGGCTTTCATGATAAGCCTACATAAAAGCGCCGCCAAAAATTCGGCGAAAATATGTGTAAGGTACTACTGATAGCAGCATTTTGGCAGCAATAATATAGTAAATGAATGTAGCTTTTACTCAATAAGATTTTTTATCAAAATAAAAAAAATTCTAATAAAGATAAGCTGATAAATTAAATTAACGATAATTTTCTGAATTCCATGCTTTATTAACAAGAAAATATCCATAGATTATTAGAGAAAATTGCCAAGTATAAGTGGACTTAGGGTTAACAATAAGGTTCAATGGGACCGAGACTAGTTAGTCCCGGTCAAAAAGCCGGGACTAGTCAACTAGAGTCCCGGTAGAAAATCCGGGACCGGGACTAATAACGAGTAACCAAAAAAGGGCAAGTCAAAAATTGGCCTAAACGAAAAATAAGAAAAAATTAAAAAAAGATCTAAATCCAATAACGGAAAATCGGATAACGGATTTGATAATACGACAAAGCATCAGATTAGGGGCATTAGTATGAAGATGGCCAAGCCTTCTGAAAAATTACCTTACAGTATTTCCTCTAATAGCCGCCCCGGGGCGGCTGTTTTCGATACCCCCTCGAGGGGGAGGGGGGCGGCAATTGGAAGGGGGCGGCAAATAGAGGGGGGCGGCAATTGGAAGGGGGCGGCAAATAGAGGGGGGCGGCAAATAGAGGGGGGCGGCAAATAGAGGGGGGCGGCAAATAGAGGGGGGCGGCAAATAGAGGGGGGCGGCAAATAGAGGGGGGCGGCTATTAGAGGAAATCGTTGTCTTAAAAAAAACCCCTTTACACTTGGCCTTTTCCCCGACCCTGAAGCATTCTTACCCGAAGGCTCGGGGCTGGCTTATTAACACTAGATGTTTGATGAATGAAAGTAAATATTCAAGTAAGGGGATATGCGTCATTGTTGTCTCGCCCTTACAGTGCTGTGTGATCTTTGATCTGTCCGACCTACACATTATATTGCAATGATAAATGCAGCAGTCTCAGTCGTCGCGCGGGAGGCGCGCGGTCAAAATGAGTGCAAAACAAACACCACACCGGAAGGGATGTAAATGTGATGAATGAAGATGAATTTGGAGAGAGCGAGAGAAGAGAGTGAGAGAGAGAGAAAGAGAAAGAGAGAGAGTGGTGATATGGGGACAGAATGAAACAAAAACAGAAAAATGAAATTGAGATTTATGTTAAAAAAGGAATTTGTTGAATACGCCACTCGGGACATCGTTTTCGGGAGACATTTAATTGTTTCTTGTGGAAGTTTTTGTGCAGTTTTCGCATGTTGGGATATTTTGGTCCATAGGACATTTCTTGGATTAAATCTCGGTACCTCTCGAGTCTCTTAGATAAATTTCAGTCTCTTGTTTCGGGGCTAAATCTCAGTCCCGTTTCTGAGGATTAAATTTTGTCTCGACTCTCAAGTCAACTCTCGGGAGTGAATTTTGGTCCAAGTTCACGGGGTTAAGTTTTGGTCTCTCTCTCTCTCTCTCAAGCCGCATAGTTAAATCTTGGTTCCCTTCTCAGGACTAGGTCTTGGTCTCAAGTTTCCGGGGGTTAAGTGTGGGGTTTCGAGTGTCGGGAAATTTCGGGTTTTTTCATCGTCGAACATCTCTCTTCTCGTCCTGACACGAACTGTGTTTCTGCCACATGTCAACAAAAGACAACAAATAATATATGATGTAGTAGACTGACTACCAATGTAGTGCTGCACTTCGCGGCGTCCTCCACCAACACGCCTCCAATCGAACGTCGATGAAAATGCACCCGAATTTGCGCGACGCCAAGGTTAACATGTTTGGCGCCGGGGGCGGGGGGAGGGGGTGCGCGAGCGCGACCATTAAATTTGGTTAATTTTTGTATGAAAATATGGGTTAAGAGCCGACCTAGCCCTAGCCGATTGTGGCGCCGCCGCCGCTTATGTGCGGCGGCGGCGTTGGCTGCGATTTTTATTGGGTCACCACATCACAACACAAAATAATGCTTTGAATTTTATTTTTAATGCTGGAAATTTGGTGTATGAATATGTTGAACATTTTTGAAATTAAATATATTTCTCTTGGAATTAGCTAAATCCAACCAAAATAAATGTTAAAAAATAAAAATTGAACAATTAAAAGGTAGTTTTGATTTTTTTTTTTTTGGTGCTTAAAATTTGGGTGTATGTGTTGTACAATTTTGAAGTTAAATACACTTTTCTTGAAATTAGCTAAATTCAACCCAAAGAAAAATAAATGCTAAAAAATAAAAAATAAACAATTAATATTGAAAAAGATGATCAAAAAAATATTTAATTATATAAAAGCTTTTTAATACAACGAATTAATAAATGATGAAAGTAACCCGATTCTATTTCTCATTTTTAGATATTGAAAAAATTCTAAAAATTGTTATAATACTCAAAAAATTAATTTAAAAAATGGTAGAAAATTTTTTTTTTAAATTATTAAGTTTTAAGTGCTGTAAATGAAATAAATCAAAGTGACTTTAAATATAGAAAAAACATTCAAAATTGTCGAATATACCTATTAATTTTAAATGCATATTTATGACATACCCTTTTTTAGGCACAGCGAATTTGGAATGGAGTAAAAATGTACTTAGGGAATAAAATATAGATGAAAGCGTCGTGAGCAGAAATAATTGGCGTGTCGAATTATAATAATATACCTATGAAAATGTAATTTAATATTGAAATGCATTTGGAATGAATTGAATTCGAAAAGTGACTAAAAATGGGCAAAAATTATCCATCCACCGAAAAAAAATAATTGGAGAGCAAAAATTGCTGTTTTAAAATTTTTATTTCAATTACAGGCGGTGATCGGTTTTAAATCGGTCCCTCTATTTTTGGTTAGGCCGTTTTTCCGACGCCCGGTTTCGGGTTTTGAGCGCCTTGAAAAATTTGTTAGAATCATTAAATTTGTTGCAAATATTCGGCAAGAATTTGACATTTTTGCCGACGACTTCTACCCGCACCGCTTTGGGGGATAGAAAATAGGTCAAAATTTTTTTTTTGTATGTTGGAAAAAATTCCGAAAAAGTCATTGTTTTGGTGCAATATTTGTATGATTGAATGCCATCGGATGTCAAAACTAAGACCATATTCATATTCAGTACCACTGAAACAACATAGTACAAATTTTCAAAAAATTTGGAGGGGTTGCCCATAACGCGGAAATACCCAAAATTTTTATGAGGAAAAAGGATAGAAATTTAAATCAAAAAAAAAAAAAATGCAATTTTTCAATGGAAATTCGCTATTAAAAAAGTGCATTGATTTTTTATTAGAACATAGGTACATAAAAAAGAAAGGGAATGAAATAGCAACAAAAAAAAAAGCGCAATAAATTCTCGTCATTCTCATTCATTCACTGGTGGAAGTTAAAATTATAAATTAAAAATATATTAAAAAGTGCATTAATAAATTGGATTAAAAAAATAAAGAAATTAAGGAAACAATAAACATTTATAAAACAGTTCCCCTCAAGTCCTAATTAAAATCCATTACACACTGAAAACAAATGGGCGCGAAAACAAAAATTGTTATCAATACTTTACTTGGATGATGGCCACCTGCAAAGATGGCCCTGATGTAAAATGATTGCAACTTTTGCTGTTGTAAGAATTATTAAAAAATAAAATTGTTCAATTTTTTTTGTTTGTAATTAAGCGATTAGCATTTTATTATTTTTTTAAAGCAAATTGTCCAAAAATAATGTCCATGTTTCTTTAAATAAAGTCCCTCCCCCCTAGTAATGAAAAACCCTTTTTAAGAGGGAAAAAACGGGGGCTTTACATTAGGAAGTCATGCACTCTTTTTTCTTGCCAAATTACCGTAATTCCTAAAATAAAGTCCCCTGAAATAAAGCCCCCCCCGTTCTGAGTGGGGTTGGAAAATAGAGCCCCCGGAGGCTTTATTTTAGGAATTACGGTAGTTGTATTTGGCTGTGACAATGAGCATAAAGTAATGGTGCCCTAAATTCGGATCACAAAAAATTGACTGACCCCGCCTCGTTTCGACCCTCTGCTGAAAATAATGTTTTCGTGTAGGCAAATTGATGGCTTTTAATGTGATGAAAGTAAAGTAAAAAAGTTGTCTCTGATCATTATTGGTTAAGGCTTTACGGAACGCTTTTTCTAATGAAACAAACAAAATTTATTAGTCTCGAGAATAATCGCCGATTTTTGTGTAATTCGTAAATGTCATCTGTTGGGCTGACAATTTTATATTCAATTAAAAATATGTCAATATTTCGAGAGGTCAATATTTTATGTCAATATTTCTCGATTTTATATCAATATTATTGTCAGCACTAGTCATCAGTGAAAAGTGAATCAAGTCGCAAAATATATATTCAGATAAGTAAAAATATTATTTTCATTATTTGTGATAAGTTTTATTGTAAAATTTAGAAAATAATTTAAACTAGAGTTAAGCCCTGCACTTCGGGAGCATGAGTCAAGCGGGTTATCTGCTGGTCGTGGACAGGTGCCGGAATCGGATCAAAGATCAGCTTCGGTACCAGATCGGTACTCGGAACGGAGGGACCTGGTTGGGGAGGTGACCTAAAAATTCCGTGGACCAATCGGGGGCTTCGTGTGGAGGGAATTGAAATTTAATGTAAATTAGATATGGCAAGTCCCTTTTGGATGTCAAGTGGGCTTTCGAAAATCCATTTATGGCGCAATTTTTCGAGAAAACTTATTTCTAGTTATTTTTAAGTATCAGGGCATCGGTTTTCGAAAAAAAAACATTTAGTCTGTCAGATGCCGGATTTCAAAGAATTATCTTAGTGTCAGATACCAGATTTCGGTCAGATCATGCATCCCCTGCAAGTATAATAATAATGAACGGTACTGGCTGGCAGCACATTACAAAATTTGATCACCCGGTAAATGGCGCGAAGGGCGGGGCCGTAAAATGACCCCAATTTTCGCGGTCTGTCCGAGAATTGAGCAAAAAAAAAAAAAATCGCGTTTCTAATTGGAACAATTCAATGGACGATGAACGCACAACTACCACCATCACCACCAATCAACCAGCAAAAAAAAAGTGACGACAATTAGAACAAATTATGGCATTCGGAAAGATTTATTTTACAAAAAATGGGTCACGGGAGACGGATAAATGAAATTATCACAAATAATCAAAAATTGAGAGCAAATTTAAATAAATTGTTAGGCAAGGAATGCCTTAGTAAAATAGGGTTAAGCCCGGGAGAGTTAAAATTGTTGGAAATTAAATAGAACAAACGAAGTCTTCAGAAAATAAATTTTTTAAAAATCTTCAAATTCAAAAAACAGTCGGGTACCAAAACTAGAGATCGGACAAACCAATGAATTGATCTAAAAAACCAGTACTTGAACCAATAAATTGATCAATTAATTGGACGATAAACTCGAAAATAGATAAATTTCAATACCGATAAAATAATCAATTAATTGGTTGTGTTCCGGTTTTCCGTTCTCTAATCAAAACTTAATAAAAAATCTAAGTAAAATAAAATTTTTAAAAAAGTAATAAAATGAAAATTTTATGAACTAATGAACTGAACTGATTGTTTAGTAAATTTTGATTTAATATTTATAATCAAAAAAAGCGAGAGATAAATTTGTTCCACCTGGTTATGCTTTGCCTGCACGACACGCTTTCCACCAGCAGCACCGCCACCGCCGCCGGCGACGGTGGCCGCCACTCCAAGCGCAGCTGTTGACAACGGGTCGGCCGGCCCGTCACTGATGGACATAGTCAACTATAAAAGACAAAAAAATGTTTTTTTTGGTTGAAAATGTTCCCCTAAAGCCTCAGATTTAAAAATAGTAAAAGCCAGAGTTGTTTCAGTCCGGCCATTTCAGTTCGGCTAATATGAAGGATTGCAAATGATTTTTTTAGGTTTGAAACCAAATTTTAAATTATTAATTCCTGAAAACTAAAAATTAATTGAATGGGATTAGAGCAAAATGTCCAATTCCCGGAATTTGTATCAGAATTGGACCAAAAGTCGGTTTGGCGCAGGGACATTTTAGCCGTCCTCAAGGTATATGTAAATTAGTTCTTAGTCTACCCAAATGGTAAATATGAAAGAAAAGTTAGCACTCAAAAATATGGGCGGTGCCGAAAGGTTCCACGCCGAACATTAATTCTTCCCAATGAAAACAATAAATAAAAAAAATGAAATTATGTAAAATTTTTATCTAGGGCGGCTTCATGCGTGTTACAGTTATCCACCCCCCCCCCCCCCCCCCTCATCCATGTTAATTCAACACAACACAGGAGATAACCAATTAACTCTGTCTGTGCTATGTGTTGCCCCTGCCCCCGCATTTGGCCGTGCCACAAGCATCACACGGCATAAACCTCGCCTCCCGCCGGGGAGAAAACGTGTAAATTAATCTCCCCGCCCCGATGCCCGTCCAACGCCCCCAGCCCAGCCCGCACCGGTGGTGCCATCACCAATGTACCAGCGCCACCCGCAACAGATGATGTCGCAACCACTTTGTCCATGCCGCTGGAGGCCGCCACGGCGGCAGCGGCAGCAATGGCACTGCCGCTCCCGGCCGCACTTCCTAGCCGGCGCATTTGTTGATGGGCAGCGGCGGCGGCACGTTGTTGGCGTTTACAAAGAATGCTGCTGATGCCAGCGCCGGACGACAACAAGTTGGACGAGTACAAGGGCGGCAACGGTGAAGCCGACAACGGATGCTGTTGCTTCTGTTGAAGATGCGTGTTCTGATTGTTGTGTTTGGGCTGCTGCTGAAGAAGAACACAATTTTGGTTGGGGGATAGGGCGCGCCAGGGGCGTAATTTGTTTGGGACAACGCCGCCGGGGGCGGGCAGGGGCAAAGTGCGTGCGCAACTGGGAGAGAAAGGGCGGCGCAGACAGACAGACAAAATTAGGCATTGAAAGTGTGTGTGTGAGTGTGCGGGGAAAAAAAGGTCGGCAGAGAAGACAGACAGCCAAAATTGAGTGCAGTCGAGAGTGGAGAGTGCATCGGGACAAGTGAAAATTGAGTCTCGAAACACAAGGGGAGGGCGGGAGAATAACTAACTGTGAATGGAGAGTGGGAGAGAAAAAGAGACAGGGATTTAGAAGAGGAAAAGCGGATGTCATTGGGGTAGAGAAAGGGGAAAAATCAATTATGGACTACAAATCGATGCAGAAGGGGATGGATATAATGCAGAGGAGAATATAATATTTGTTTGTTTGTTTGAGTTGGAGATAAAACAGCCGACATGTGAGGGCAGATTTCTTAGGCGGGAATAAAATGAGATTATTATACACCCACTAATTGGAAAAACCCGGCGGGGCACGAAATTCGAGATGCCAGCCCAGTATTGTTATTTGAATCAAGTCTAGCGGAGAAACCCCCTAGGCTACCAGGGTTAAGTCTTGGCTTAGGTCGGAAATGGAATAAGTAGCTGACCCTGGTTAGAGGGGTGACCAAAATTTTTGGAGTTAGAATAAAAATTAAAAAATCCATATTTTGTTAGCCTGCTCATTTCAACAAAATCTTCCAAGGTCACGGTGTATAGATCAATTTAAAGCAGACACTAACGATTAAGCGAATAAAAAATTGGGCCCGGGGGTAGGGATCTGGGGTCAAGGAAGAGGCCCCAAAAATCCGGGTCCGGATGAACCTTGAGGGAGCGATTAAGGATTTTGGGCCCGGAGGCGGGGGTCTGTCTGGGGTCAGGAAAGAGGCCCAAAAACTCGGGGACCGGGATGAACCTTGAGTGAATAATCTATTGTCAATATTTTTTTTTAATGGTTATGCCAAACAAATTTGATGGACTTGCGGGAATTGGACGATGCGACGCCGGCGGGCATTTGCCGCCTTTAATTATTTTGTCTAACGGGCAAAAATGATGGATGATGATGATGCCCGCGGCGGAAATGGTGGGATGGATGCATAAATTATGCTCGCTGACAAAAACTTTGACTCGAACAAAGTAACAAAAACAATTAGGCTTATAAGGAGATGGAAATTAGATGGATACTCAATCGCAAAATTAAACAAATATGAAAAATTGCAAAATTTTTAATTTCGCATGAATTGGGCAATAAAAAAGTTATTGAGTTTCCAATAATTGTTGATTTAAAATTTTTAATGCCTATTTTGCTGCCTTTTTTGATACTTTATGCCATTTTGAAATTTTTTGGTGCCCTTTATGGCGCCCTTTTTGCGATTTTTTGGGCCCTTTTTTAACAGCCCCACAAATGACCTTTCGTTAAAAAAAAAAGATTAAATTAGAGTAAAATTTTGGCTAAAAACAAAACCATTAGTGGTGTGTTTTTACTTTTGGGAAAACTCGAAATTTTTAACCTAAACGAAACGGAAAGCCAAAAACCCCCCAAAAAAAACCAAATTTCGGCCGCACCCCTACCAGAAGCGACTTCAGATTGCCTCATTAGGCATCCGGATTCCTGAAAATCGGAATCCGAATTCATCCCCGCTGTGTGTGTTGTATAAAATGGCCCTTTTTTGTTTAAATTCCATTGCCATTTCATCCGTTAAAATGTAATGGCTGTTCGTACCATTTTATACATAAAATAAATGGACACAAGTGGGGGGGGGGGGAAGAGAAGGGTGCTGATGAGAGGGGAGACTGGACTCTTCAGCTGCAGCCGAAAGTGCTCTCTGTTTGTGGTATGGAATGGACGTTGTCCCCTGCGGCGGCGGCGGCGGCGGCTACGTTTTTGTGGCGTATGGGAAGGTCGTCGTCGTCGTCGTCGTTTTGGTCACAAATGGAATTTGGGAGGAGCGCGAGCAGAGAGGGACGTGTGAACCAACCCAACTTTTCAAATTTGGCGCCCATTGAACGTTTTGGGGAAGTGCGCGGAAATTCAAATCAACAACCTACCTAGGTATTTGCAATTAGGGTCAAACAAATATTAACGGTGCCTAATTGGGCATGGATCAAGAATATATAATAATACTAGTAGCGTAAATATGTATTCTAGAATAAGACAGAAATTTGCGGGCATTCGGACAATGCAAAACCCCAAAAACGGGATCAATCTGACTATTGGTCGGAGCATGATCGGATTCCGCGCAGGAATTTGCAGGATAATGTCCGCAGACTGTAATTTTGGTCAAAGTAAGTTTTTCAGGATTAAAATCGCTGCGGGGCCTGTCAGAATTTCCCAATCTTGCAAACAAAATGCGCAAATGAGATTTCCTCCAATCACTAATAGTGCCCTACGAAACCAAACTAAGAATTCAGGACCGGGATTTTAATGCGCAAATCCAGGTCCGTCAACAAACCTCCGACTCGGAAAAATCCCGGTCGGGAGCAATATCCCTTGGGTATTCTCGACCCCAAAAATATGTATGGCACCAAACCGGCCCACGTCGAAACCGAGCCAGACAGTCTATATGCTGGTCGGGGTGATAAGTGACATTCGAGACTAAAAATCCCGGGACTCGAGACCGAAAGCGAGAATTGACCCCGAGACTCGGAACCGAGACTCTCGAACGTCACCAGGTGATGATACTCACTTGTTCTGTACCCAATTTGGTGGTGCCTTTTTTGTTGTCCTTGATCAGAAGACTTTCCAGAGAAGAACAAGCAATCTTTGAATGGTCCTCGCCGTTGTCTTCGTTTGACTGATCACCAAAAAATTGCTTAATGTGATAAAAAATAACAAATTAAACTTGCAAAAATCTGAGTAGCTTCGACATTTTTATCTAATTTCAAAAATTTAGTTAAATATTGTATTTCTTTTCATTGGAAGCCCCGCGGGTGTATTTAGTATAAACAACTATTTATTTCAATAAAAGACCCGTGGGTTCTATTTTAAATTCTGAAATTTAAAAAATTTAGTATAATACGAAGCAAATTATTTAACCTATATTTATTTAAAATTTATTTCATTATGCTCATTTCTCTGTTCAAAATCTTTAAATGATCAGCAACAGATTCGATTTTTGATCAGTGATCACTAATAATTGAAGAACCAAATAAAGGGAATCTTTTCTTGTTGTCAACAAAAATTAAAATCATTAAATTAAAAAAAAAGTCAATTCAAATTAATCAAATTAAGTATATTTTGTCAATTTTATCATTCTAATCAGTCCTAAATAATTATAAAAGCTTTGAAAAGTTATTTTAAAATTACCCCGGCTGGCTCTTCGTTTGTCAAATGCTTCTTGTCTCCCTCCTCTTCGTCAGAACAAAAAACGGGGTTCAGCACACATTTGGCATTGTCAAACTAACAAATGAAATTTTTGCGGTTAGCTTCGGTTTAAGATTAAGTTTTGACTTTTCGGGAACAAGAATTTCGGGGTCATTGGGTCAGGGATGGCCTGTCGCGGACTGGTAAGAAAGCAAAAAATGTTGTTGATTGGGGAACAAGGTCGGGGGACAAGGTCGGGGGACAAGGTCGGGGTCAGTGCTAAAAAGCAGACAGGGACTTGACATTATCCTGTCCGGATAGGCGGGGGGGGGAGGGAAGTGGGGGAACTCCCCACCCCCCTCCCCCCCACGAAATGGGTTCCCCAGCAAAAGAAAGCAAAATTTGCAAAAATTTACCCAATTTCGCCGCCCCCCCACGAAAATTTTTTCTGGATACGAGATTGTGTCCGGATCCCGTGATTTTGTGTTCAAAAAGGATTTACGGATTAACCCCGCAGATCCCCATTGTAGGAAATTTTTTATATTAGGTAAGCCGGACTAATAAGACTTTAACAAAAAAATTTGCAACTTCCCCTCTAGTGATGTTTCGAGAGTCTTGGTCTCGGTTTCCGACTCGAGAAAAGTCTCGATTTTTTGGGTCTCGGTCCCGAGTTTCGTCAGGGTCAATTCTCGGTCTCGAGAAGTTTTCAGTCTCGAATGGTACTGCTCCCCTACCAACCTGCAGCTGTTGTGGTTCTGTGTCGCCGCCACTGTTGTTGTCGCCCAGCAACTGTTCCGCAAGTGCGTCATAGTAACTGAAACAGGGGGCAAAATGCAAGTTCATCCCCTCTGTTGGGTGGAATAACCTACGCCCGAAGCCGGAACGGGTCAACTCGGCTTGGCCAACTTGGCGCGGCCCAAGTTTTTGGGACATAACTTTTTTCTTAGTTAACTAAATTCTACAAATTTGGTATCACTCGAAAGATCACCATGTTTAGAAGCAATGAATAAGCAAAAGCTAAGCTGTAAACTTATTCAAAAATAAGATATAAAATAAAATTCATGAAAACTTGAGTTTTTCGCATTTGGAAATTGATATCTTTTAAAAAAAATTTAATTACTTAACGTCTGCTTAAACATTGGTTCTAAACATGGTGAGCTTTCGAATGATACCAAATTTGTAGAATTTGGTTAACTAAGAAAAAAGTTATGTCCCAAAAACTTGGGCCGCGTCAAGTTGGCCCGCGCCAAACTGACCCCGACCGGCAGAACCCCAATCAGCAGTGGAGACAACCGGAACAGCTCGTTTCCCCCCCGCCGTTTCCCCCCCGCCGGTTCCCCCCCGCCGTTTCCCCCCCGTATCGTTTCCCCCCCGAATCGTTTCCCCCCCGCCGTTTCCCCCCCGAATCGTTTCCCCCCCAACGGCTACTAGGCCTAAGTTCGAACAGTCTGAATGTCGAACCAAACAAAAAACTATCGAACATATGAATGCTACACGGGTTCAGAAGTAGAATAGAACCAAAATTTGTCGAATTTCGAATGGAATAAAGGAATGTTCGAGTGTCGAAGTGTCTAACAATTCCTTAAGTTTTTATAGACACTAACTTTTATTAACAGTGTTCAATCGCTAAGCTTTTGCTTAAGCATACCTTAAGCTAAAGAAGGCGCTTCGACTGGCGCAAATTTTGTTCGAATTGGTCGAGAT
>JAKKIK010000459.1:0-30598 GCA_024500135.1 Heterodera carotae | reverse complement strand
AAAAGGGTAAGGTCGAAAAGGGTAAGGTCGAAAAGGGTAAGGTCGAAAAGGGTAAGGTCGAAAAGGGTAAGGTAGAAAAGGGTAAGGTCGAAAAGAAACTTTTGAAAGTTGGACACTTTAATTTTCTAAGCTAAAGAGGCAAGAAAGAGTACATATGATGTCAAAACCCTAAAGGATGATTAATTTCGTTAAATTTAAAAACAATTTTTATAATTTCATTTTATTCATAAACCTACAAAGTCTCGTATAAAAAATATGTATACGTTCGTTTTTTAATTTGAAATAAAATCACGAATTAAAAGATTAATAACTTCTAAAATAAAGGGATCAAAAAACAACCTTGAAATTAAACAAGCCCTTGCTGGGCACACTTTTGGCCTTTTTTACTTTGTTCAGGACTCTGTGCTGACTTGGCTGCTTCGTGAAAATTTGGGAGGCAATTCGAAGACGGCAATGATCGCTGCTTTGAGTCCGGTGAAGCTTTTCTTGCACAAGCCACTCTTATTTATGCACAAAATATCTTGGATTGATCATTTTAGGCCCACGTTAACTTCGATGAGACACTCAGTACACTAAGGCAATGATAAATAAAATAATCAAAAACGCTATCAATTTGAATGTTGGTGTTCAGATATGCGGACAGTGCTAAACAAATTGTGTGCCGTGCCAAAGTCAACGAGGACCCTAACGCGAAACTGATCAGAGAATTGAAAGGTACGAAAGGACCCATCAAATGCAAGCAGTACTTTCGCATTAATGAACTACCGATTGATTTAAGAGGAAGTGAACAAACTGCGCAATATGTTACAAAATTACGGGGTCGAGGTTGGCACAAAATTAAACATGAAAGATGGCACAATCGAATTGCTCAGGTTGACGAGAATGGCGACATTTCGTCGAGCATGCGAATATTTTCCGGGAGGGAAGAAGAAACGCTGGAACAAATCAAAACATCGGAGAAACTGATCGCGGAACTGAACGAGAGCTGGGAGGACAAACTGAAAAAGACGGAAGCGATCAAGTAAATGAATGCCATGGATTGATTGGGTGCCATTTACATCGAATTGGGCCTAATCGCATTCAGAAAGATACGGGAGGAAGAATTGCGTGAACTCGGCCTGGCCACTTCTGCTGACGGATCGGCACTTGGCGTATTCCAACCGAAGAAATTGCCCCATTTGGTGAACCTTAACGAGGATCCGTTGATGAGCGAATGTTTGCTGTACTATCTGAAGGAGGGCGTCACCAGGTTGACTGTTTAATCAGCAGATTCAAAATAATTCTTTCTATTTTTAAATCCTAAATTTTAAATTGAAATTTCTTTTTCCTGAATTTATTTATTAGGGTCGGAAGGCCCGAAGCTGCTGAACGGCCTGACATTCTGTTGAGCGGAGAACACATAAAGAACGCACATTGCCAGTTTATCAATGCCGACGCTTTGGTGAATATTGTGCCGGTTGAGGGCGAATGCTTTTTGAATGGGCAGCCAATCGAAGGTTTTTTTCGGAACGCATTAATCAACGACAGAAACATTTTATATAAAACAGCTGGACAATCCACAAAACTCAGTTCCGGTTGTCGCATAATTCTCGGACGAAATCACGTCTTTCGATTCAATGGTAAATTGTTAAAATGTATTCGCTTTAATGTAATGTATAATAATTGTAGACCCTCAAGAAGTTCGAACAAGCAGGCATAATTTGGCGTCAATAGCGCGTGAGTTGTAATCGTTTTGGATGGAATTAAATTTTTATTACAGGGGAACCAATCGATTGGCGTTTTGCTCAACATGAACTGTTCGAGAAACAGGGTATTGATCTGAAGCAGGAGATGGACAAGAAGGTGCTGGAGATGGAGCAACAGTTTCGCAAGGAAATGGAACAGATGGAAAGGGAATACCGACGGCGAAACAATGTAACCAAAAGTGGCATTTGTTGCCGAATCGGCACACAACCAAACAACCACTTTTCATTCATCACTTTCCATTTATGCCCCCAGGAGTACGAAACTCGCATTCAAAGCCTGCAACGGCAAGTGGACCTCGCGCACAGTCAGCTGATCTCCTCTTCCGGCTGTTCGAGTTGGAACAACGGCGAGTTCATTCTCAGCAAAAGTCTGCTGGCCGAAGGCATTTGTTACTTCGACTATGCTTATTCATTTTGTAACATTCATTCAGTGAATGAAGATGACCCGTGGACGCCGCAATTGGCACTAAAAGTACAAAAGGCAGCGCTCAAATGGCGCTATTATCAATTTACCTCAGTCAGAGACGATCTGTGGGGAAATGCCATCTTTTTGAGTTAATTTGGCCAAATTTTAAATTTAAATTTTCATTCATCAGAGGAGGCCAATGCAATTTCGTTGGAGCTGAAAAAACGTGTTGAATTCCAATTTGTGCTGCTAACTGACACAATGTACAGTCCGCTGTCACCAGAACTGCTGCCTCCGGGCGAAAATTTGAGTCTGAGACCGTACCCAAAGACTGGTACATTGTGGGATTTGGGAAGGAGCGGTGGTAATGGGACGGATACGATAGGATTTGGGAAGGGGCGGTGGTAATGGGACGGATACGATAGGATTTGGGAAGGGGCGGAGAGATTTGGATGGATACGATAGGATTTGGGAAGGGGCGGTGGTAATGGGAAGGATACGATAGGATTTGGGTAGGGGCGGTGGGATTTGGGTGGGATGGGACGGGGCGGTGAGATCTATCACGAATGGACCCACATTTATGGCGTAGTCGTCGTTGGTATTTGTTTTTGAAATTTAGTTGTGGCGATCCAAGTGCGCGACTTGAAAAACGGAGCCCTTCACTATTGGAGTCTGGAAAAATTAAAGTGAGAAGCGCACGAAAACAAATGACATTGTGAATGAGAGAGAGAGAGAGAATAGGGAAAACGAATTTAATCGAACCTTTGAAAGTTTTCACTAATTTTGAAAGTTTACAAATGCTTTGGGCTTAGGTCGCGCCTGGAGGACATGCGACGTTTGTACAATTCGGACGCGAATGACGCGACGCCGGACAGAGCGGAGCTGAACACAATGGGCGACCTGTTGAACATAATGTTCCCTCCCTGCAACGGATTGGCACCCCAAAGGTGGCCAATTGTTTATTAATTGTTTTATTTATTTTAATTTTGAAATTAGGCCAAACATTTCAAAGCGCGAAATGGACAAAGACCGCGAAACGCCAACAATGGAAGAGACATTGGCCGAAACGGAGGCAGAAAATGAGACGGGCGGCAATTTGTGGCTATGGGCAGGTGAGAGACGGCACAAATAAAATACAAAAATAAATAAACGAATATTAAATAAATCGAATTATTGTATTCGAATAGACAATAAGTAGTATGATTATTCGTAGATTATTCTTTGGATACATACAATATACTTTCACGGCGCACTCTTCTTTAATTTTAAGATCCGTTCTATGAGCGATTCCCGTGGTTTCAACTGATTGGAAGGTAAGCCCCGCCCCTTCGGAACATATTTTGGGTACGGTACCCCCGTCCGCGTTAGCCCACAAAATACCGTACTCTCTCTCTTTCTTTACCGCACTCACTCTCAAGGGCATTTGTCTACCTAAACAACGTGCTGTACGATGTGTCTTTGTCGCATAAAGTTGTGATTGTGAATGAACGTGGCAAAGGTTTGTCGCACGCTCTTTGAAATTGATGATTTTTTACATTTAAATGTTTGCTTTTTAATTTTAGTGATCGGATTTTTACGCGTGAAGATTGAGCTGCTGACGCATAATGCGACAAAAGTGCCTCCGAACGAACAAATCAGTCAAATGGCGCGACTCCATTTTCGCAAGGAGCACTTTCTGAAGAACGTCCAGCGAAGCGACGGGGGGCGCATTGTGTCCTCTGCTTCTTCAATGAACATTGCGACGCCGAAGCCCGGGGAAAGTCCGGCGACGGATGAAAATGGTTCGCCATGGGGGGCCATTTGTTCGGCTGACTTACCGATATTCGCAGATCATTGCGGCGCTGACCTTGACGTGCAGTTCCCGGCACATATTGCCAAAGAAAGCGAATTCACTTTCCGTTTGACTGTCGTTGAGGTGATCAACGTGCCCAAGGAGTACACGGACGTATTCTGCCAATTCAAGTAAAACAAATTCGCCAAAAACTAAAAATAATTCCCTTAAAAAGTTTTCTCCATCGCCACGACGAAGCCTTTTCAACAGAGCCCGTCAAAGGAAGTGCCAAAGGCGAATGCCGTACTTTGCCTTACAATTATGTGCAGGTTTAAAAACATAAATTTAAAACGACTCTGTGCCCAATTCATTTGTTCCATTGTCACCGTTTAAGGAGTTCAAAACGGTCGTCAATTCGGCGTTCATCCATTATCTGCAGCACTTTCCCATCATTTTCGAGGTGTTCGGCCATCTGACCAAAGTTGACGATCAAAGCATGTTCAATGGGCCGGCAAATAATCACGCGGAAAAGTGAATGAATTGGCCCAATTGTCTTTTCACAATTATTTTGTCTTTGCAGGTGCAAAATGTCGAAGAATTTGAGCAATTTGCAGCCGTCGTTGGTTATTTCGACTCCGCTGAAAAGCAAATTGATGGCCAGCGGAAACATTTCTTCGAGGCATTTAAATATTTTATTCATTATTATTAACCCCATTTATGCAAAACATTTTAAGGGCAAATTCGGTGAAATCGAAGTACGATTTGCTGATTTGGTTTGAAATCTGTGAATTCAACAGCAACGGAGAATACCATCCGGCGGTCTGATAAAATTGGTTAAAAAGAAAAATACTTTTTCCTTTAGGTGGTTGACCATGCAAATGGATTGCCAACCCATGGCATTTTTCTGCTCCATCAGGGCATTCAACGGCGAATCAAAATCACAATTTGCCATGAAAAAGGTCCTTTTTTGAAAAAAATGAAGTTTAAGAGGTTCCCGAGACTCGAGGCCCCAAAAACAAGAATTTTCACAAAAAGCTGAGACTCTCGAACATCACTTCTACCTAAGCTTATTTTAGGTGACATTCGTTGGAGAGACTGTCAAGAGGTAAAAATGAAAGTGCCATTAGAAAACCTTGAATGAAAAAAATGCCATTTTTTCAGCTGGTGGTTGGCCGAATTCGCTGTTGTCCCGATTGGTCAGGCGGGGAGGACGAAGATGTGCTAAGTCTGGGCTTATTCCCGGGCACTTATCTCGAATTCTCCATGGATGACAGGTGTTTTTGTTCTTAATTTATTTTTACCAATTTATGCTTTCATCAGAGTGTTCTTCCAATTTGAGGCCGCTTGGGACTCGTCGCTGCACAATTCGCCGCTGCTTAACCGAGTTTCAGGTTATGGCGAACAAGTCTATATGACAATTTCGGTGAGAAAAGTTGAAAAAACCACTTGTTTTTCTTCAAATCTAATTGAATAGGCTTATATGGAAATGGAAAATTGTGCGCAGCCGGCAATTATTACCAAAGATTTGTGTCTGATTGTATATGCACGGGACTCAAAGATTAGTGCTGCAAGCCGATTTTGCCGCTCCCTAATCGGAGGCATTTCCAAAAGTCCGGGTCAGTTGGGGACACTTTGGCATAAAGTCACACTTTAATTGGTCTGACATTGCTTCATTCAGAAATGAATCGCGTCCCGGGCGTTTATCTTCTGACCGTAATGGAGGACAGCGAAGCCAACAACAGTCCCGGCACGGCAAGAAGAAGACGACGCATTCTCGACACATCGTCGACATGTTTGGGGGGAAACCACCTCAATATTTAAATGCAATTAAGCAAATCCTTGTTAACAGATGTCCGAGGGGAGGAGAATCTTGGCACTTGGAGGTTGGTGAAGAACCGACAGAATGAATGCCTTGGGGAAGAAATATAAATTTAAAAGTTTCTTTTTTTTCTTTGGGCCTCGAGGGGATTCAATCATTTTGGAGCACCAATTGGAGTTGGAGAAGCTAAGCAAACTTCAGCAGGTGGAGAGAATGCGACTGTTCCTTTTGGTCAGTTAAATTAAACCAATTTAATTAAATATTTTTATTGTTTAAGCTAAGAAAGTCGAGGCGAACCGGCAAAGGAGACACTCCGGTGACAAAATTTAATGAACATATTTGCCATAAATACCATTTTTTTGTTTAAATAAAGCCCGGGGCTTTTATTTTTCAATACTCACTCGAGGGGGGGCGTTTATTAGCGGTGGGGCTCAAATGGAGGGGGGCTTCTATTAAAGAAAACACTTTATATGAGCTTAAATACGTGCATGTATCAAAATATTTGTTTTCTTTTCAAGGTTACGCCATGCTCACCCAAATTTCCTATTCCAAGCAGCGTTAAATTGAATGAAAAGGAACGAAAATTGGCAACAAAAGTTTTGGAATTGATCCGATTGAAAATTCCGGTGAACAAAGACCCGCCGACTGGCAAAAAAGTGACAGAATTAAAATTTTAAAAGCTAAAACCAATATCAATCTCTCACAAATCAGGTCGAAACTTTGAGCAGCGACAGTTCACAGAGCGGGGGAAGCGTTGAAGGGTCAATTCACATTTTATTTTCGGCATTTAAAAATAGCAAAAGCCATCCAATTTTAGACAGATGACGCTAAAAAGTGCCACTTTAACAGCCGACATTCGCACAAAGTCGCGGTCTTTTGACGACATAAACATCGAATACGGCGGCGGCATGAACGAATCGCTGACGCGCTCAACTTCCGGCAATTGCATGTTCAAAGCGACGGCGCCGTGCACAATCCCTGAGGTCTTTTCAAATTACAGCAAAATTGCAATGATAAATTCCGAATATAAACTTTAAAGCATAAAAATTTTATGAATTTTTATATATAATTTAAAAACCTATTTTATGAATGCCGTCGTTTTTAGGGGGGAAGGAGGCATTTTTAAAAACTTCAATCCTTGAGCTTTTGCATGATAAAAATTAGAATGAAAATTGCAATATTTTGGGGCCTCTTACTCTTATTACATATATAAACACTTTTGTACCCGCCACAGGTCACTGAGGAACGCGTCGGAGTGGTCGTGTCCAAAAAGGGACATATGCACTTTTTGGAGGGGTCGAGGCCCGAATGGTCATTTAACTTGGGCACCCTCAATTTTAATTTGTTTGGCTTGTTATATTGCAGGGTTCGACGATGGGTGGTCATCCGAAGGCCGTACATATTGCTGTACAGAGACGACAAAGACCTGGTCAGAGAAAGGAAAGAAAACAGAGGAAGAGAAATAGAGACACGGGGAGAGGCAATTCGGACAGAATTGTCCAAATTCGGGCATTTCGGGGTCGGGGAAGAAATAAAGGATACTGTCTAAACTCAAATTCGGGTCGGGGTCGAATTGAGCGCCAGCCTAAATTTTTGCGACATAATTTTTTTCTTCCCCAAACATTTTTTTGTTATCATGCGAAAGCTTTGTTTAAGCAGAAGCTACTAAACATGGAGAGTATTCGAATGATACCAAGTTTGTAGATTTTAGTTATCTGAGAAAAAAGTTATGACACAAAAACTTGGGCTGGCCCCCAAAAAGACGCCAATTGTAAGTGCAAAGCCAATGAAATCGTTTAAAATGCTAATGACCAAAACAATATATTATTACCTATTTAGGTAATAAGGGGCATCATCAATTTGGCAATTGCCAAAATCGAATACAACGACGAACAGCAGGAGAATGCTCCGAACACTTTCACCGTATGCACAACCCAAAGGGCATTTTTCATGCAAGCAATGCCAGGAGACGACGTAAGAATTACACAATATATTCATATTTATTGTATTTATGTAAACAATTATGACATTTTGGGGTCGAATTTGAATAATTTTAAAATATGCCATTGGAATATTTTTGAGTTTTTTACCCTTTATGCTTTTAGTTGTTCGATTGGATCGGCGCTTTGAATCCGCTTTTGGCTGGGCAAATTCGCTCGAGGAAAATCACCGTCATTCCGAAGGCCATCAACTGATCAACCGACTGATCTCTGCTGCTGCTATTCAATTCATCGACTCATTCATTTATTCCGATTTATTTATTCATTCATTTTGAACTCTCATTTTTTGTATTGAAGTTTCATTTGTTTCTTTTCAGTCGCTTTGCATTAAAATAAAAATTTTAAAAAACAAAATTTTTTTTAAAGTATTAAAAATGCCAAATATATATGGTCATGAATCGACCCTCATCGCTTCATTGTCAGTGAAATTTAGTGATTTAACTTTCGTAAAACGCATAAAAGTAGAATACATACACATTCTGAGTAACAACAAAAGTTAATTTGATCACTGATCAGTCAGTGAGTGATCAGAGAGTGTTCGTCCATTCGTGCGTTGTTCATCATCAATTTGATGATATTTGAAATTGTCGTCTCTCAATTTGTGCACTGAAGGAGTGGAACTGGATCTGTTGCTGTGCATGGGATGGTGCTTTGCGCCATCGTCGTCAGAACGGACACTCTCCGCAACTGCTGGCCATTCCCCCCCCCCTCCCACCGACCACCTGCCCCATTTACTCACTCTCCGCCACACGCTGCTGTACGTGTGCGTTGTGTGTGATTTGGTTGGTCCTTCCCTTACACGGATTCGTTCCTCCCCCCCCCCCCCCCCCCCCCCCCCCCCCCCCCCCCCCCCCAATTTCCTCGACACTCCCCTAACATTTGTCCGTCCTTCCGTTGTTGTGTTTATGTACGAGGAGGAATGGAAACCAGCCAGATTTGCAGGTTTTGTGCACAGGATGGCCACTGGTCAGAAGAGAAGGAGAAAGAGCTCTTAACGAGGGAAATTGGGCGCGGGTGGGGGAAGAGAGGGGAAGGGAGGGGGAGGGGAGAGAGGGAGGGGAAAGGAGAGGGAGGGGAAAGGAGAGGGAGGGGAAAGGAGAGGGAGGGGAAAGGAGGGGAAGGGGAGAGAGGGAGGGGAAAGGAGAGGGAGTGGAGATGGAAGAGAGAGGGGAAAGAAGAACGGGAAGGGAGAGAGAGAGGGGAGAGAGGGACGGGAAAGGGAAGGGAGAGGGAGGGGAGGCAGGCAGGGAGAGGAGGGCCTTTTGTGTGTGTTTCGTTTCAATGTTGTTCTCCATTTCTCCTCCCTCCCGGCGACGGACGCCAAATCATCCGTCCAAACATCGCCGTCCTTTTTTCCTCATTTTGTTGACGTTTTATGGCGACGCGATCCCTTTCCCCACTTCCTTCCCCCCCCCCGTCCCTCGCCTCCCGTTCACATTCACATCATCATCCGTCGTCCCATTCATTCATTCATTCATCATCATCATCATCTTCATCATCATGGTCGCCAATCATCTTCATCCCGGCCGGCCAACAATTTCGTCTCTTCGCCAGCAGCAAAAGCATTCATTTCTTACAATTCGTGTGTTCCGCAAATTGTGTGATTATCCCCTTTCCCCCTCCCTTTCCCCCCTCCTCCCCCATCCCTATCTCCCACTAAACAATTGGCCCTCCCCCCGTCGCGGCGGCGCTCAAAATTTGAATGTGAGGAAAGTGGTCACATCCCCTCAGGGAACGAACGATCTTCTTTCTTTCTCCCCTTGTTTCACCCCAGCTCTCCAAAGCCGGTCTTCCTCTCCCCCGCCCCACTCTCCCCCACTCTTCGCATCACGTAATCACCGTCGTCCACTCCCACTCGCCACCCCAAATCCCCGCAACACCAAAAAGTGAATAGCCATTAGACACCCGCCCCCCTCCCCCCTCCCCCCCCCCCGTCCAAGCGCAAGAAGCAATCGGAGAAAAGTCGTCCATGGTCCATCCCATCATGTCCATCTCCAATCAGCAGTTGTTGTTGTTGCCTCCGTTCCCTCTGCCTCTTTAGCCACCTGCCATTCTATTCTATTCATCGGCTTCATCTCTCAATCTCAACGATCTCTCTCTCTCTCTCTCTCTCTCTCTCTCTCTCTCTCTCTCTCTCTCTCTCTCTCTCTCTCTCTCTGTTTTTCCTCTCTCCCTGTATCTCTTCTCTCTCTTTTCACCACGTCGTGCTACCAAATAGAGAGATGAATATTATTATTAAAATATATAAATGTGAGGGGGGGGGAGTATTGGAGATTGTAGGAGTGGCGTAGGAAAGTGTTTCTTTGGTCCATTCCCTGCTCTGATGGGATGCATTGGGGGGGGGGCGTCCACTTTCGACGAGTAGCGAAGCCGACTGACAGCGCAATTAGTTGTGAAGCGGCCATCGCCTTCCTTCCCTCCGATTGCGCCACTCCCCGCCAAAGGGGCAGGAGAAGCAGGCTGGCAACAATATTGGTCAGCTCAGCCAGTCCGGGAGCATCACCAGTCGAGCATCTCTGCCCGCCGTTCTCCAAACCCATCGAATTGGGTCACTGGGCCCTCCCCCAACAAAGCATTGCCATCGCAAGCCCTTCGGGGGTACCAGCAACACAGCCAAACCCCCGAGGAATATGTGCACCCATATTCAGGGAGTATCAGCAACACAACCAAACCCCGGGGAATATGTGCACCCATATTCAGGGAGTATCAGCAACACAACCAAACCCTCTCGGAATATGTGCACCCACATTCAGGGAGTACCAGCAACACAACCAAACCCCCACGGAATATGTGCACCCACATTCAGGGAGTACCAGCAACACAACCAAACCCCGGGGGAATATGTGCCATTTTCGGTAATCAGCACACTTTCCAGTCTCTTTCACCACTGCCACACTTTTTTTGCCACTCTCGCAAAATGGTTTTCGATTCTCTGCTCTCAATTCTTCCTTCCCTGCTCCCTCTCCTTTCCCGTGGGTATTGTGCACAAAAGGGAAAGAGGGACAAGGCCACCGAGTGGACAGAATTGGCGAAGTGTCGTCGCCGGGGGGGGGGGGGGGCGGCGGGTACGTTTGTGCCCCACCCCCCCCCCCCCCTTCCTTCCCCCCTCCCCCCCCCAATCCCCCCCCCCCCCTCCCCCCCCCCCCCCCCCCCCCCCCCCCCCCCCGCCCCATGCGCCCGTCCATTTCCCAACTCGCGCCCCTCTCTTCGCCCTTCCCGCTGGTTTCACCTTCGCGGCGGCTGGCACTAACTTCTCCATCAACGTCGCCCCCGTCAAATTGCGCTCTCGTCCTCTCTTTGCCCTGCCCCTCGCCGATTTTAGGCCTTGACCCTGACCCGGAAAGGTGGGCGGGAAGGGGAGGGCGGATGATGTTTTCCTCCACACACACAACATTCGCTTTCGGAATGAGTATGGACGAGGAAGGGAGGAGGACAACAACCATCATCCATCCATCTATGCATCCATCCACCCATTCATCCACCCCATCTCATCTCATCCCATCCCATCCCATCCCATCCCATCCTTTCTCATCCAATTCCCAATGCTTTCCCCTCCCTCATTCCTTTCTCAATCAGTGTCCCCTCCCCTCCCGTTCCATCGAACTTTTCTTGTCGGGGAACAGCAGGACAGAGACACTGTCTTGTTTTGTTGTCAGTCTGATCAGTTTTTTGCGCTGATTAGTCGCCCCGTCTCCTTTTTTTGCCATATTTGCGCCGTCATTCAGTCGACGCTTTCACTTTTTATTGTTTTAGCCAACACCTCGCGTCCGATCCGTCCCGTGGTCACCCAACAAAAATGGGCCTCGATTCGTCTCTCGGCGATTCTTCCTCCCATGGATTCATCGCTTCTGCAGCTTCTCAAGCACTTCGACAAATGGCCGTAGCCAGCAGTGAGCAGCACCAGCAGCAGCGGAAAAGATCCATCGAAGGGATTCGGGGAGGGATTGGCGGGGACGAAGCGGGGACAACGAGTAGCAGCCAACCGCAGAAAGAGCAGCAGCAATTGGCACCAAACGGTAAAGCCCATAAAGAGACAATGGCATTTATTATAAATTTATTATATTTCTCCTTCTCAATTCAAATTTATGCCAATCCCCTCCCCCGCCCTCGCCCCCCTCCCCTTTTATCGCCTTCAAATGCCCCCCGCCCACCCACTCAAATAAACACTTTGGCCCCTGTGCCCTTTTGATGATCTTTGCCCGGAGAAAGTGTCTTTTTGACTGTCATTTTGGTTCCTTTTGACTAGGAGGCCAAGTAAATTTTAGATTTACAATTCGTCATTGAAGCACTTCTCTCCTCCTTCCTTCACCCTATCCCCAGTCCCCACCCCCTCCTCCCTTCCCTCCCTCTTCCTGCTTTCCTCCCCCTCCCTCCTTCTTTTCTCCCCTTCCTTTCCCTCCCCTCCTTTGCCTCCCTCCACTTCCTTTCCCTTCCCTCCTTTCTCTCCCTCCTCTCCTTTACTTCCCTCCCTACCCGTCCCCTACGCTTCTCCACAAGCCATGATTCAGCAGCCAAAAAAAGCGACATTTTAATTCCTTTTAATGTCTTTCACCTTTCGTCTTACATCATAAGCCTGTGATAAAAATAGTTGGATTTAATGTGATTTTCACCAAATTTTTGTGGAAAAGTATCAAAGAATAACAAAATGAAAGGGAAATGAGTATTGATAAAATTCAGAAACCGACGGACATCGCCAGCAGAATGTGTTTTGTGGAGGGTCCGTCGCTGGACTTTGTTCACCGCCGACTTTCACCGCCCCCAATGATGCCGCCATTGATGAGATTGAACGTCTAAACGATGTCGAATTGGCCAATCTTTGCGTGTTCCATGTGCCCGATAAGCCACTGCATTTGCAGGTGTCTTTCGTTGTTGGAATGGATTTTAATCAATTTTTTGCCATTTCTCTCTGATCAGGACCCTAACAGCCGGGCATTGAGCTCACTTCCGTTGAATCTGATCATCAAGGCCACCGGGGGCACTAAGGATGTAAGAACACTTTTTGAAAATCCGCCGTCAAATGTTCGTTTGGTTTTTAGGAATTTGGCATTTTCACCGCCGACTTCATCCCCCGCTTTGCTCGCTTTGGTCCGTTGTGTGGTGAGTCTCGCACTCCCACCGTTGAGGAGGCGACCGTAATGCCGGTGGCGGGCGCTACTCCCGGCGAAAAGACTGACTCAGCCCGCAGGGGAGGGTCGGTGATTGGGACAGAGCCCACGACGACGCCGCGGAGGAGGGCCAATCACAGCCATTGGAAGGTTCGCCCCAAATTTGGCAGTCGTGGGAGAAAGGGCGCCCTTTTGGGCCAAACACGAAAAGCGGCTTTTCCCGTTCCCAGCGGGGAATTAACTGTTTCAATTTCATTTATTCAATTCTCCGCTTTCTCCAACGGGACAAAAATAAATAAAATAAATTTTGAAAAAAAAATGCTTGATAAATCCGATTTTGATGCTAAGATTTCCTTTCATCATTTGCCTCATTTTAGATTTTCTCATCAAGCGGTGGCCAATTGATCCGACTGATTGACACGAACTCGCGAAAGGCCAATTGGATGCGAAACGTTCGGATGGCGGAAAGTCGCGAATCGCAGAATATGGTGGCATGCCAAATCGACAATGACATTTACTTTTACACAATTCGGTCCATTCTGCCGAACACCGAGCTGCTCTATTTGTACAGCAGAGAATATTCTCAACGAATGCAACTGTCAGCTGGTAGAAAGAAGCATCTTGTTGAAGTACAAACTTTTATCGTAAAATTAAAATTAGGCCAAAATGGGCAATTGTCTCGGCACGTGTCGCTTCTGCTCGAACCGTCGATGCCGTCCTCCACCAATTTGCTCCCCCAGCCGGGCCATAACAACAGCAGCAGTAGAAGCGGACTGTGTTTGAAACAGAAGGAGCAGAAGCAGCAGGCGGCCATGCCCAACGAACAGACGGCGTTGGACTTCAGTGTCCGACCGACAACGGCACGGAGCAGTAGTGCCAGTCGAAGAGAGGACAGCAAAGGGCAGGGAAGCACGGGCAGCACCACAAGTTCGAGCAGTTCGGGCAATGGGACAAGCGGACATTTAAAGAAGGTCAGTCAGTGTTTTGGTTGGTTGGTTGGTTTTGAGATGAGATTTAGCCTAAATATCCTTTCATTCATTCTCTAAGGCTGTTTCGGTCGCTGTTGTGAGTGGTCCTCAACTGATTATGGGACATGGCCATTCCCAGCAGCAACATCAGCACAATCATTCGCCGGTGGCTTCCTCCTCATCCGCTTCGGAATTGATGCCGCTTTTGAGTGATGATTATCCGTCCTCAATAAATTATTCGACATCGGCCAGGTCTCTTAATCCCTTTCTTCCTGGATGCTTTTGAATTTGGTTTGTTTGTTAAAGCTCATCTCCAACAACTCCGCCGATTTTACGAAATATTAGTCAACATCAGCCAGGGCATGGACATGGACATCACCAGCATCATCATCACCATCACAATGTAAAGGCCGAAACTCAGCAGGACCAGCAAGCGGAGAGTAATGCTCATCACCAGCAGCAGAGGTCGGCGTCCGAAGAACACTTACGGCATTGTCAAGCAGTATCAGCAGCACAACATTTGCATCAGCACTACCAGCAGCAGAATCGTCCAGCAGTGATTATGCAGCACCAACACGCGACGCACCCCGCGGGTGCATCGCTGAGCCTGCTTCACCGTCCTGTGCCACTCAAGCACAAAGGGCAACCTCCTCCGACCTCGGCAACTCCGCCCTCCATTGGAGCACAACTCGTTCAACATCAGCAACATCCGAGGGCACAAACATCTCCGGGCACATTGGACACAACGCCGTCGGCAACTGCCAATTCGCTTAGTGGCTTCGAACCGTTAGACCATCCGACAGCGGGCTGCAGTGCCTTTTTGCGTCCTGCCACTGCTGCTGCTGCCCCTGCGGCACATCCCTTTTTTATGGCACAGCCTGCGGCGATGGACTTTCACTATTTGTGGTCCCGAAGGCTTGCACTTGCCGCAGTTGCACAGCAGCAACAGCAAACTCAACAACAGCAAGCGGGAGGAGGCGGAGCAGGAAATGCGGCCTTTTGGGCTTCAATGTCTCAAATGCCATCCGCGACGGCCCCCGCGACTTTGTCCAGCCCGGCAGTAAGCATCGCAAACGGAGGCCGTGCTGCGGCCGAACATCCGCTTCTGCCAGCATTCGGCACAACTGCTGCTGGCGCGGCGAATGGTTTGAATGATTAAAATTAAATGATTTTCATAAATTTTTAAAATGAAGTTTGGAATTGAATCGAATTTTTACAGCCGGCACTCCGATCGGTGCACCTCCAAATTTAATGCCGCAGACGGGCGCCGAATTTTCGCCACTTTATGTAATTGTTGCGGCTCTCCAACAACAACAGCAAAACCGTGCTGCTGGTGCCGCTGCCGGTCTGCATCCGCACCTCGCCCATGCGCAGCAAGTCCATGCCCAGCAACTGTTCGACCTCGACCGAATGCGGCCCCCTCCGGCGCCCGCAACTTCGACGCCTCACAATTCGCATGGCACCGCTGCCGCCCCGCACAATGGCGCCGCCGCGTCCATTGCGGCCGAATTGCGACATTCGCTGCATGCTTATCAAGCGGCGCTGGTGGCTGCGGCAGAACGCGCCAGGGAAGAACAACGACAAAGACAGCACCAGCCGCCACAGCAGCGAATGAGGAGGACAACAAGCGGCACAGAGCGCCAAAGCGGAGGAGGGCGAATACGCAGCGGCGGCGGATCCGCGACAGCGGAACAAAAAGTGAATAAAGGAATTGATCAAATTGGTGGATAAATGTCCCTTTGGGGGCATATTTGGCGGATAGCCCTTCGGGGGATACCTTCGAGTGAAACTCTCTCACCAGCTTCACCTTTTTCCTCTTTTAGCATCAGTTTTGGAACTCACAGCAAGTGAATGGGCGCACGCGCTACGAATGCAAAGAATGTGCTAAACCGTTTGGCCAACTTTCAAACCTTAAGGTAAAGCCACTTTCACAATCGTCGACTTCGAAAAGCCTTTTGACCGATTGACCAAACAAAAAAAAATTGTATTGCTAATGGACTATTTTTGTTCAGGTCCATTTGAGAACGCATACCGGAGAACGGCCGTACAAATGTGAAAAATGCAACAAAGGGTAATTGGGGACAACCAGGCCCGTATTCAGGGGAAGCAAAGGAGGGGGGGGAGTTACCTGAAACGGAAAAATTTTGCTTTTTAAACCATCCCCCCCCCCGCCCGAAATTTTTATCTGGATACGGGCTTGGGGACAACCATGGAATTATGTACAATGATTGACATTTTTGCTTTTAAGCCTTTTGAAGATTATTTTTTAATTTGGAATTTTTTAGCTTTACACAATTGGCCCATTTGCAGGTGATAATCTTTTGATAAAAAAGTTCAAAATTTGAATTTGTTTTGATTCAGAAGCACGATTTGGTACACACAGGCGAAAAACCGCACCGATGTCAGGTGATTTTAGTGGAGGAAAACTTTGGCATTGAAAAGCATTGGGCGGGGGGGGGGGCTTTAAATGAGTGAATGAATGAAAGGATTAAGTGACTGCGATGCATGCATTTTCAATACAATAATTATTTACATATTGTTTTTCTCGAAAAAGGTGTGCGAAAAGCGTTTCTCATCCACCAGCAATTTGAAGACGCATCTTCGACTGCACAACGGACAACGCCCGTACAGTTGTGACAGGTCCATTCATTCATTCATTTTTGGATTTGGCCGGGATCCGGGGTAAATCCCTACTCTTTTTGGAATCCGGGTTTGGTCGATCCGCCCTCAGGGGTCGGAATTCCGCACAAAACATTCCCAGAAATCGATTATTCAAATTATGCCCAAAAATGTTTGAATTTTTTGACCAAAATGAGCTTCAAAATCTCTTCTGCTTTCACAATACTTTCAACTTACAGGTGTAACCTCTCCTTCACACAACTTGTCCATTTAAAGTTGCACGTTCGCATTCATTCAAATGTAAATATTTATTTGGCATTTTGTCTTTACATATATTTTAATCCATTTTAAGGAACGTCCTTTTGCGTGTCGAACTTGCGGCAAAAATTACATAAGGTCAATGAAATGCTAATTTATGTTGGATTGACTCAATGATTTTTTTTAGTCCTAGCGGACTCCGAACGCATTGGAAAAATAGTGAGAAAGCAAAAGAATTTTTTAAAATTAAAAGACATATGGCCCTTGCATTACAACCAATTAATTATGACATTTGTTTTTTAAGCATCGTGCAAGCCACAAGGCAATGAACTGAGCAACTTGCACAGTTACTTGGACGGATTGGCCGGCGCCGGCACGGGACATTTGTTGACCGGGGGCGAAGATGGCGCGGAGGACGCCGGCGGCGCTGCGGACGGCGGCGGGGACGACGCCGACGGCATCGAATGCCGCGCTTATTCTTTATCGCCCCATCAGCAGCAACAGCAGCAGCTGCACTCCCCGTCGCAGCTTCATCTCCATCAGCGAGCGGAGGACGAAATTGGAGCAGTGACAGACAGCGGCGGCAGCAGCGCAAACAGTTGCAGCAATGGCGACGGCGCCTCTTCGCTAGTCGAAGTCATTGGGGAAGCGAATGATGCCCAAGTTGAAACCAACGGCGAAGAGCTGGGCCAACTGGAGGCACCATTGATCGTCGTATGAGGGCATGCCGTCGGCTCGATCACAACGATTGATGGACTCATGGATGAGAGACCGACCGATGATCAACACAGTGCCGACTAGATGGTTTTAGTGAAATGGCACCCCACAAAAATTTTGAAAATCACAGGATCAATTAGCGTAGACATATTTAAATGCCGGCGTTCCCCGTCGGGTATTCGTTCTTACTGTTTTTGGCACATTTCCATCCCAATGATTTATTTTGCATTTAACTGAGCTCTGTTTGTCAATTTTGAACATCTTTGCGGAATTAAATTATGTAACAAATAAATATTTTTTAACTTTTGCTTCATTCATAAACGAAAAATGAAATTTAAAATGCGAATTATTATTTCTTTCCCATGAATATTTAGTCTTTTAGCTCAAAAATAAAAACCAAAACTTGTCCGGTTTCAAGTTAGATCTCGAACTCGGTTTTAGTCTATAAAGTTTTATTGATAAAATAAACAATGAGTAAAAGCCTTCAAATTTGATTTATTTATTTTGACAACTTTGGGGGGCCCGATCGCACTTTGATCAGTTGCCGCTTTATTTTGACAATTTTGGGGGCCCCGATCGCACTTTGATCAGTTGCCGCTTTATTTTGACAATTTTGGGGGCCCCGATCGCACTTTGATCAGTTGCCGCCTTACCCGCGCAAACTCTTCCAACACTTTGGCAATCCGACACTGCAACTCCCCACTGATCCTTAAATGTTCCACCATCAATTACTGCCCCCCCCCCCCTCAAATGCCTCCCTATTAATTTGTTGTGAATTGTCCCCACGCCCACCCAATCCGTCGCATCATTTTGCTGTATTTGAGTGATCGCAAAAGGTCTCCAGAAATATAATGGCGGCTTTGGTGAACACATCGAACGGTAATTTCCAATTTTCCGCTCGATTCGGTGGCCATTCCCTCGTGGAGAAACTGCAAATTGATTTTGTCCATTCATAAAGTGACAAATTTGAACAGCAAAAGTATCATGATTTTTCTCATTTAGGTTAAGCATTTCAAAAGCCTAACCAAAGCCCATTCGGCTATTTGTCATTTCCCATTCGGCTATTTGTCATTTCCCATTCGGCTATTTGTCATTACCCATTCGGCTATTTGTCATTTCCCATTCGGCTATTTGTCATTTTTTGCTAATTTCTTTCACACCGATTTAAGCCTTTCCAATTGCCCCGCATGGCCTAAATGAGTTTCGCGAAGTGCGAACATTTTGGACATGGGCTCCACGCGACGGGCACAGCCGATCCAAACTCGTTGAGAAGCTTCAAAACTGATCGGTAGTGGAAAAACTGCACAGCCTTAGGGATTAGAGCGATAATAACATTTAAAAGTTAATTTTAGCGAGTTGACATTTTTCTTTTTCGTTTATTTGGCCATTTTGGAATTTCTTAGTTTCTGACCGTGCTAGGTCGTTTCTTGAAATCCGCCACCATGGGCTTTCTTAAATCCGCCACCTTTCACCATTTCTAGCAAGTTTTTGGGCTATAACTTTTCTATTTCCCATCCAATTTCTTCAATTTGTTATCATTCGAAGGCCCTGCTGATGTTTAAATAAATGTTTCGGCAAAAGCTAAGCGTTTAATCCACTAAAAGGGCGTAATTTTTAGAGGTGGCCCATTTTAAGAAAATGTATCCACCGTTTCTGACCTTCAACGTAAATCCGTCCCCAATTGTCTTCAGCTGTCACTGTGAACAACAATTTTGGCCAAAGAATATTCATTGATTCCGAAGAGTTTTGTGCATTTTGCTGTGGGCCATAATTAAGCATAAATTCGATGGGATATCCAAAGTTTGCAACGTCATCCTAAAAAATGCCATTACAACAACTTTGACGTAAACAAAAGAGCTGTAGCCGGATTCCGGTCCATTTCGGGCCCGGAATTCCGAACATTGGGAAAATTCAGGGCAACCGAAATATTTTAATAAACCCCGGGGTGTTGTATTAGAGGAAACACAGTATCCACTCGTCATAACATTTGGACTTTTTTTTGCTGGCATCCGATTACGTCCCTGCTGGTACACAAACCCTCCGCACGCTCTTTACGGCACATCGTTGTGTGATTCCGTTTAATAGTGTGCCGTTTTGCTGATGTTGCACATCATCCATTGGTTGTGTCAAACATTGACAATTTTTGGGCAATTCCAAAGTCCATTCAACCCGAAGATTGTCGTGCACAAAGCCAATGCCCCTTCCTTTTGCAGGGCATAAATATGTAAATTCTTTGGTGAATTGACTGAATACCAATTTCGACCATGTAGTGCAACCAGTACTCATCGTTTTGTTCCGGCACTTCAAATTGTGGGGCATCTTCTCCGGTCACTTCTGACCCATTTTCCCAAATGCCTTCCTCCCGAATCTCATCAAAAATCATCGGCTCTTTGACTGTTAGCTGAGCCTTGAAGGCTTTTCCCGTCTTGGCACTAACCAACGTCCGAATTTGGTCCAAATCCCAGTCAGAGGCTAATCTGCGACCGTTAAGCATTCGCAACTCCCACAACAAATATTCCTCTGAAGGGTCGTAATTGCTTAACAATAAAAGTACACAAATTGAAATAAGAAATATTTTAATTTTTTTACAATTTGATTTATATTTATTAAATTTTGTTAATCCGATCACTCATTATGCACCCACTGATCACTGCCCAAATAAGCCATCACGCGCATGCTTTCTTCATTCGCTGCTAATAATTGTCGTCGCTGGTCAAATGATAAATTTTGAATGGGATCTTTTTGGGGCGACTGTTCGCGACTTTGTCGCAGCTTTTTTGTTGTCGCTTGCGATTCCGAGTGACAAACGGTGAAAATTCGATGGGAAAGAGCACTGAATTTGAACTGGAAATTGATACAAATGCCATTTGACGATATTTGTGCCTGCTGCGTTCGTCCGACGCCAATTCGTCTCCGTCCACCGTTTCTAATCGGCGGACGGCCGTTTCCGTCCCAAGCGCGGGTTTCGGCACCGATTCCATCCATCGAATGTTCCTTTGCTCTTCCAATCGCTGTTCTCCCACTTTCTCTCGAAATTCCATAAATTTCTCAACATATGATGACGAAGATGTGCTCGGAAGACGCTCATTGTCCTCACTTTTACTGCCGAAGGCCGTCGTCAAAAAAGTGCCAACGGATTGGTCCACCGAAAAAAGCGAAACACTGAAAAGAAATCCGGCAAAAAATATTAGGTCCTTCTCTGAGCCACCAAAATTCGAGCAGCTCAATGTCGCCATCGATGTCATAGAATTTTGGGAATGTTTCAGTACCATTCATTGGAAATATAGAAAAGAAATTGAAGATGCCCTTTTCCGATTTTATTGCATTTCTGCATAAGCAATTTGAAATGCAAAATAAATTTTCAAGAGAATGGTTGCCATTGGATACCTAAAAAAATAAGCAGGGTTGGAGATTGATCAATCCATACCTATGCAAGGGGGGTCAGGGGGGGGGGTCACGCCGCCGAACGCAGGGGGTCAGAGAGGGTCGAACGCAAGAGATCGGGTCGGGGGGGGGGTACGCGGGATACTTACCCCCACCAAGGCCCCCAAATAAAAAATTTTCCCCGTTATGGGGAAGGAAATTTATGAAAAAAAACAAAATTTGAACATTTTCTTAAAATTTCATTAAATAATTCAAAAAAGTCTCCCGTTAGCAATTTGTCCTAGTGGTCTGTGCGACCGACATCAAATTTTTTATCTCAGGTTCAAATCCTTTCCATGTTTTTGATTATTATTGGTCATTTTCGCCTAAATTTCCTCGAATTTAGCCTAATTTTTATTAAGAAACATGGCTTTTTTTTCAAAATTTTTCTCGGCGGCGCCTACCGGCACCGCCTTTCCCTTGTTAAGGCCTCATTTTCCTTAAGAAAACTGACTGTTTTTTTTCAAAATTTTTCTCGGCGGCGCCTATCGGCACCGCCCAAACCCACAGCCCCGATGCGAAAATTTTTTTCGGATGGAAGGCGAGAGCAAAAAAAAAAAAGAAGGTAATCACTCGCGCGCGCAGTGAAAAAAATGGTCGAACGCAAGGAAATGGGACGCTGACCCCCCCTAGGGGGGGTCATCACCGAACGCAAGACCTCTTCCCTGACCCCCCCCCCTTGCACAGGTATGGTCCGCACTGAGGTTTTCTTGGCCTGAAAAATGTAAAAAATTTTCGGCTGTCCGATACCTAAAAGCCTAAATTTTTTCGGACTACCGACATAATTTTTCTCGGCCCGCGGCAACACTGATGCACACAAACATTTATTGTGTGCCACCATTTTGCGCAGGTGGCGGTGGCACCGGCGGATGTTGCGCCTTCAGCGGTGCGCAACAGCAACAGTGCTGCGCGTCTGCACCAACAGGAGGGGGAGGCTCTTGTTGTGGCGGAGCAACAGGTGGTTGTTGAGCAAGGGGTGATTTTTGAAAAATTAACAAAAAACAAATTTTTTTTTGCGTCAGGGGGAGGCGGAAGCGGCTGTTGCGGCATGAGCGGCTCTCAACAGCAACAATGTTGCGCAAATGGTGGTGGTGGAGGGCAATGCTGCGGCGGGGGAGGTGAACGAGCGGAGAATGATTTTGCTCCCGGCCCTCGGATCCGATCCCGAGATATTAGGGCTTTAGCTGGGGCCGAATCCCGCGCATTCTCGACCCCTGATCCGGTCTCCCGATATTTTTGGGCCTCTTCACTAACCCAATGCACGCAATTTGACTTCTTCTGATGCGATCCCGAATAGTTTGAACCTTTCCCGACCTTTGATCAGACCTGGGTTTTGTTCGTCGTTTGAAATGCCGTCAAAATTTTGGCATTATTTTTTTTAATTGATCACCACCTGCTGATCAGTAGGTAACAACAACAACATTCAAAACACAAATTGGGCGGCTGCCAACACGGACGAGTGTTGTGCGCGACAATATCAGGCGGCACAAAATGGCGGCTGTTGTGGCGGCAGTTGGTTCGCCAACCAGGGCAACCTGTGCTTTCCGGTCAACTTCAGCCCGTGCAACACACAGTGCAGTAAGTTTTGGTTTTTTTCCGATCGATTGAATTTTTGTTTATTGATCCATCCCCAATCACTGAATCCTGATCAAAAAAAAAAAACTATCCGCTGATCCTGCTGATCCCAAACTTGCATACCGTATCCAATAGATGGGAGGGAGTTCTATTCGAGGGAATATGGTATTAATGTAAAGTGATGCAATTAGAAGAGGTGGAGGTTTCGACCAAACTCGGAATTCCGATCAAATTGTTATTTTGAAATTCATTTTCATCGTATTTGATCATTTGTCCATATTTATTTCTGGACATTTACGCAGATCCCGCCGCTTGTGCTCCATCTCCATCTCCATCATCACAATCACAACAACAGCTTCAGATTGTGTTTGAATGTCCTAGTTCGGGATGCTATCCGGTATGCCGTATATTCTCTCGTCATCCATTGATCACTCTTGGTCACTTTTGCATTTCTCTCATCTCATTGATCACTGTCACTTGACGCTCTCTCTCTCTCTCTGATCCTTCAATGATCACTATCACCTCTCACTCTCTCTGAACTCTTTGACCATTTTCTCTCTCTCGCTTTTCTTAATCTCTGCCTATTTTCATTAATCAGTCTCATTCTTATCGCTCTCTTTCTCTCTCATTCTTTGATGATTCACTGATTACTATCTCATGCTCTACACTCTCTCTCTCTCTTTTCTTATTTTTTGATCACTCTTATCGCTATCACCCTCTGGTCATTCATTAGTTATTCGAACTTGACGCTCTCTCTCTCTCTTACTCACTGATCAATCACTGATCACTCTTAAACTTTCGCTCTCTCTCTCTCACACTGTTTTTTTGTCGACAGTGTACGCCCGCGAGCGGTTGCGCAAATGGGCCCTGCAACGCGGCACATGAGGCGCTTTGTCCGCCTCAGTGTCCACAACACGCGTGCTGTTGCCCACAGAATTCGATCGGATGCGCTAGGGTTCTGAAGAGACAGTACGTTTTCCTAATCTTTTCGTATTTGATCAGACAGAGTTTGATGATCGGCGGAAGACCAAAAAAGGGGAGGCGGAGTTAATTAGAGGGGGAATCAAGAGGGAGGGGGGGGGATTAATTAGAAGGGGATTCAAAAGGTGGGGGGTTAATTAGAGGGGGATTCAAGAGGTGGGGAGGGGTTAGTTAAAGGGCGATTCAAGGGGGGGGGGGTTAATTAGAGGGAGATTTATGAGGTGGGAAGGGTTAATTAGAGGGGTATTCATGAGGTGGGGAGGGGTTAATTAGAGGGTGATTCAATAGGGGGGGGGGGGGGTTAATTCGAGGAGGGTCCAAGAGGGGAGGATTAATTAGTGATTTAGGGTGGGGTTAATTAAAGGGTTATTCAAGAGTTGGGGGGGTTAATTAGAGGGGGTTCAAAAGGTGGGGGGGTAATTAGAGGGTTATTCAAGAGGTGGGGGGGGGGTTAATTAGAGGGGGATTCAAGAAGTGGAGGGTTAATTAGAGGGTGATCCAATAAGGGGTGGTTAAAATTAGAGCGGGAGGGGGGTTAATTCGAGGGGGATTCAATAGGGGGGTTAATTAGATGGTATGGATTAGGGGTGATTTATTAATTTTTCTTAGGCATTTTTTCTAATTTTTTGTCACAATATTTTGGCACTAAATTTATGTCATTATTTTAATTGTACAGTGCACCATTGCCCATTGTCGACATGGCCGGCGGTGTTTGCGTGGTGGACGCAATTTCGGTGCGCAAGCATCGATAAAAAATTTCGGCGGCCAAAAAAAAATTGTTTTTTTTTTGTCAATTCGTTGCCAAATTTATCGACCGACACACACCACCACAACAACAACACAGAGACCTCGCGTGCCATTTGTTTTATTTTTATTTTTTAAATTCAAAATTTCCTTATTTAATTTAAAATGAATTTTGAAATATCCGCCCAAAAATAGTAGCCCTTTCCACAATGTTTATAGCCCATAGAGGGGTGCCATTTTATCTGGAAAACCGGCCATTGTTTTGGGTGTCAGTCGGTTTTTCAAAATTTTTGGCCGATTTTCGCCCGTTTTTTTAACTCGCGCGCCCGATTTTTGAGTTTTGGCGATGGCACCCCTGAGCCCATGTGCCGTTTGATATGTTCTCTCGTTTATTTTATTTTTTTTGTACAAAATTTGTTGCGTTTGATGAGTCATACATTTTTTTGCGTAATGTAATTTTTTCCCAATGCCTCAGGGTCTCGCAATTTATTGAAAAATTTTTTTTATGACAGAAATTTTTTTTGGGAGACCCTGAGCATCTGTCTGAGTCTTATCTGAGCAGGCCATGGCCATTCTTGAGAAAACATGTGCAATAAACATTTAAATTTTGTGTCTGTTTTGATGAGGTTCATCACCAAAAACCATATTTCCTCGATTAGAAGCCCCGGGCTTCTGTTTTTCTATTAGTGGGGCGTCATTTGGAGGGGAGGGGCATAAAGGATGAGGGCTTTTATTAGAGGGAACTGTTCAAATATAGGGTGTTTTGGTATCCCTTCAATACCCTCTCTAGGGGGGGGGGCATCTATTTAAGGGGGGCTTCAAATGCAGGGGCTTTAAATGGATCAGGGCTTCTAGAAAGGGTACTCTTCAAATAGAGGGGGCTTATTTTTTCAATACCCTCTATATGGGGGCTCTATTTTAGGGAAGGGGCTTCAACTAGAGGATGGGCTTCTATTAGAGGAAATATGGTTTGCGTTCGTTGTACAGAATGTTCTTCAATTCTTTGCCTTCCTGCTCGTTTTTGCTTTGTCCAACACCAGATCGTCCATCTTCACCAATTTGCTGCCGGATGAAAGCTGCGGTGTGCTCAGTGAGGACGACGACGAAAAGGGCGACCAATTTGGCATTTCATTAGCATTGTTGAAAAGTGCCGAGGAAGGCACTGCGCAAAATTAATTTTAAAATTTAAATTTGTCGGCGGCGCCTTTAATGTTTTTTTTTTTGCTTATTTGTTAGTCATATCTTTTAAACCCACAAAATTTTTGACTGATACCTAATACCTAATTTATACAAATTGGCTAACCAACAAAAAAATATTATGGCCCAAATGACCACATTTTTCGGCATTGTCCGGGCACCATAGTGATTTCGGCAGAGGACTATTCGTCCAGTGGACGGACAACAAGAGACCTTTTGGGCCATAACTAGGGTTTAACGAGATCACAAAAACCGGGACCAAGTTAGTCCCGGTCAAAAAACCGGGACTAGTCTGCTGGAGTCCCGGTAGAAAACCCGGGACCGGATCCCGGTTCCATTAAACCCTAGCCATAACTGTTGAGATTTTTTGATGAAATTTTGTGAATGGCAAAATGATAGTCGGGGTTTTTTGCTGATTTGTTCGTACACCAATTTTTTTTTTTTTATAAAAATACACACTATTTCCACAAATAGAAGCCGTCCCCTAGAGGGGGGCATTGACAAATAGAGGGGCCGGTGCTTCTATTAGAGGAAATAGATTTTGTTGCCCATTAATTGTATTTTGCCAAATTTCACACACTTTGTGCAGGGATGCGATCGGCAAAACCCAAAAACCCGGCAAACCAGTTGAAAAACCCGGCACGGACCCCCCAAAACCCGGCAAATGCCGGGTTTCCAAGGTAAAATCGTATCCCTGACTTCGTGTGGATGCTGCTGCCGCTGGTTGTTCAAAAATGGATGCGGACGAGGCGGGCGGAAGTCCGCCAACGGGCCAAGTGTTTGGCTCATTTCCATTTGTTGTTGTTGCTGTTGTTGGTGTATCCTCGCTGAAAAGCACCTGTAAAAAGTAATACTCAAATAATTTCTTGTATTAAAGCCCCCCCCACTATTCAAGCCCCCCCCACACATAAAGTCCTCCTTTTGAAAGAGAGGGTATAAAGCTTCCCCCCATTTTGTAAAGCCCCCGGCGAGCCCGTTCCTATAAAGCCGCCCCCAAAATCGAGGGTATTAGTATTAGTGATGCACCCGAAATTTCGGTTTTGGGTTTTTTAACTTTCGATGCATCACTAATTTAGTATACATACTTTGTTGGTTTCCTTGTCTATATGTATGATTCAATGGCTTCGATAGGACGGGCGGAAATACCCAATAAGCACCTCCCTGTTGGAATAGAGCCCCCCCCCCCTCACAAATGGGATACCAAAAAATAGAGCCCCAGGGCACTTTATTTTCGGTTTTTTTGGGCAGCGTCTTCAACCCTGACCCTGGGGCACTCCGATCATGTATGCTTGATCATCAATCAGAATTCACACCTTTGCACCCTTTTTCTGCTTTTCCTCCCTTCGTTGGTTTGCCACCGTTGCCGCGGAATGCAATGATCGGTAGGGAGAAAATGGTGAATACATTGAGTTCAACGCTGACAATGGCGCCGTCGGGGACACTGAACATGGGGAGGGAAGAAACATGGACGGAATGCCACACACAAATATTTGAAAATTGCGCGTGTGCTCAGAGTGCCACAAAAACAACAAAAAATGCCCATAGCTGGTGAAGCCAAAATGTGTGCCAAAACCACTTGCCTCCACCGGACAAATTGGTGCCGTAAGGGTCCGTTGCCATTTGGTATGCCGGCGGCAATGGCATGGACCCAAACTGTGCCGGTGCTGCGGCGGGCGGTACGTAATGGTTGTCCAATGCGCCAAAGCCGGCTTGAACACCGTACTCCGGTGGTGGTATGCCACCACCAACACCACTGTACGGTGGTGGTAGGCCACCATTAAATGCATTTGGGCCGCCAAACACAGTGCCACCCGCGGGGGTTGCTGGGCCACCACCACCGGTACCGTAAGCGGCACCACCGTACGGGCTACCGTACACTCCGCCCGCCGGTGGCGGTATGGCGCCGCCGACACTGTTGCACACATCGCAACTGGCTCGACAATAGTTGGTCATGTACTCGGGCGTCTGTTGGCACAACCCCTGGGCGGCCCATTGCTGACAGCCGTAAAGGTGCGAGTCACGGCACGCAAATGAGGGACCAGCCGGCGCCGTTGTAGCACCCGCACCGTAACCAGCGACTCCGCCACCACCGAGGGGCGCACCGTAGCCGACGCCCACGCTGCACGGATCACAACCACTGTAGCCACCACCTGCCGCGACACTACCGTAACCGCCACCACCACCATTGTGATTATATACGGTGCCGTAGCCATAGCCTGTGTCAGCATTGGCCAGTTGGTGGCCGTTGCTTTGGTAGCCTGCAGCGGGTGCAAAAGAGGCAAAAATATTGTGTGCAACACGGTAAAGCGGGCGGTTTAGGTACGGTGTGCTGTGGGGGACGAAGCTAAACACTACCGTAATACGGCGACAGCGGTGGGTACAGTGGACTGGCGCTCATGGGACAGTTCGCGGAACGGTCACGGCACATATCCCTAGAGGGGGAATTTATAAACATATTTGTAGCAAATTGGATAGCTAAAAAACCCGTAGGCTCCGGCGCCCATTCCGTACGGCAAAGGCCCGCCGCCACCACCGTATACACCACCACCGTATCCCGATGCGGTCGTTGCAGCGCTGCCACCGTATGCCCCGTAGGGTGAGTAGGCAACGCCCGGCTGCCAGTACGTGTTCATCCCGTACGAGGGCCCCTCGTAGGCGCTAAGGCCAGCCGCCCCAGCGTTGCCCATGCCGTAGGCACCATTGCCGCCCATGCCATAGGCGCCATTGCCGCTGTACGGGCTGACAAACGCGTAGCTAGGCTTCGCGTAAAAGTTGTTGCCAACACCTGCGATCGACCGGATTGGACGGGAAGCTCACCGAGTGAAGGCTATCTTTTTTTGAACATCCCTCCTAGGGACCTCTATTAGGGGGGGGGGGGCTTCAAATAAAGGAGAGGGGGGGCGGATCTTATTAGAGGAAACAATGGGAGGTTTAACTAGAGGCCGGTCTGTCAACACTCCAGTTGCATCCCTCATCAATTTCCATAAAATTTTATAAAAATGGGGATTAACTCCATTTTTCAAAAATTATACCCAAAAATTGAGTTTTTGGCTAATCAATTTTCAGTCAAAATTCCTCCTATTACAAATGGACTCCTTCCAGCCAAAATATTTGTGCGCTCACCATAAGAGGAACGGTATGATGGATACGGTAGTTGTTGACTGTATGCTGAATAGTACGGTGAGGCGAAGGCAACGGTTGGCACAATCAAAAAGCACAAAATTGGATGGATGGCAGCGGCACAAGCAAACAATGGGAAGAAGAAGCGCCGTTGCATGTGGCGTGCTAAAGTCGGAAATCGGTGCGCAAAATGGTAAAGCACTGGAGGGATTTGAACCCTACGGCACTTCATCCAATCCGTGGGCAGCTAGCTCTTCCACTGAGCTACCAAGCCCCAATAGCCACTTCTAATGCGATCTTATCAACAACCGATCCTACGGCGTTTTAACCGCCCAGCGATCGATCATAATTCTTACACTAAGATGGGGGTGCTGTCAACTTTTCCGGGTGTCGGATTATCAGTGAATGTATTTTCCCCCTTGGGTCGTTTCAGTGTCGGATTTCGGTGTGAACTATCGAATAATGCAAAATAAACAGTAGTAGGTTAGCAAACAAAGGAAGTTATGCCGTCTAAAACTTGGCCACATTAGACACTGAAAATCCCGAACCCCAAAATGAGTTTATTCCCGGCTTTTGACTCGGCTTTTCGTTCGGTCCGTTCGAACATTGGAGGGGGGGGGGGGATTAGGGGGCAATGGCTCTCCTCCCCTCACCCACCGTCGACAACAGCAGCAACAGTCGTCCGCCGCCGCAATTTGTTGCTATCAAGCCGCGACACACTGGGCACATTGCTTACAACCATTTTTGGACTCTTTGAAATGAGTCGAAATGAACGAATGATGTCCAATAAATGGCCCACTGATCGCTGACTTATTTGTGGCGGTCGGTCGTGTCGTCCACTTTGTTGAACGGGGGGAGGACGGCCGCCCCCACGGCGGCCCATATGCCTGGCGGCGCTCCACCATTCACATTCATTGTCAACGGCTTGCGCGCACGGATTAACTAAGCATGTTGGTGCTAACATGGAGACGGATTATGTGTTGTATGTATTGTTGTGAGCGCGCAACGCCGCCGGAATGGATTTGTGTACGCAACGATTTCGCGCCATGCGTTTTGTTGATGCGGCGATGATCAAAGCTTTGCTTGCCCCAAGGTCCTCCCTCTTCCGCCTACCCCCCTAAATCATAGTTCAAGGTCCAGTTCTGTCCCCCCGGGCGCCGCCCATCGGACACCCGCGCGCGGATCAGTCACAGTTGAGAAGACCGCAGGTTGGGCTGGAATACGTGAACACTGTTACAACATGTAGACCAATACCATCATAACTGGGGATGAGTCGTCCATTTTCGTAATACAGGCAGTGCGGAAATAATCGGGGGACCGGTGGGGGTGGACAAATATTTAAATAGGAGGGGGGGGGTGATTTTATTTGAGTGTGCCTATCACCAGTTTCCGGGTCGGTGAGCATGGATCAGAATTGCAGATATAATATTAACCCATGGACATGAGTTCGGACAATTGTCCGAAAACTAAAAATTTTAACAAGTTTACCAAGGCTTTCAGGATGAAAACAAGTGCATACCAAAGTGGTTTATTCCAAAAATTAAGTTCAAACAAAAGTACAGGTGCGCCAAATGGGGCAAAAAAAAAGAGAAGGTAAGATGATGATAAAGCCATGCAAATTGCTGTGAGTGAGGTGTATTTTATGGGAAGGAAACTTAATGTTATGCGCGTTATGTGTACGAAATAGAAAAAAAGACCAAAGATAAACAAAAAGTGTGCGAGGGAAGGGAATGCAAAAGAATTAAATTATACAATACATGGATGATTAAAAAAAAAATTTTTAATTTATTTATTGCCCGCCGGCAAAAAATGCCCAAACTATCTGACGATTGACTGCACAAGGTGTCCCCCTTCGCGTGCGCCTCTGGTGGATGTCGGCGTGGTCGGCCACTGCTGTCTTGGCACCGGTCCGCCCCCCTCGCCGGCGCCATTCAAATGTGCTGCCGCCGGACCATCGTACATCTCGGTCCAATATGTCTACAACAGGAAAGAAGCGTGAGTTGCATACAAGCCCGTAACCAGAAAAAATTTTCGAAGGGGGGGGGGGGGAATCGACAAATTTTTTCAAATTTTTGGTTTCGGGGGGGGCGGGAATCGGGAAAAAATTTATTTTTTTCGATTTCGGGGGGGGGGGGGGGGGAATTCCCCCC
>JAKKIK010000458.1:0-30618 GCA_024500135.1 Heterodera carotae | reverse complement strand
GGCCATTTGTCCATTTCGATGTGTTCGGCCATTTGTCCATTTCAATGCGTTCGGCCATTTGTCCATTTCAATGCGTTCGGCCATTTGTCCATTTCGATGTGTTCGGCCATTTGTCCATTTCAATGCGTTCGGCCATTTGTCCATTTCAATGCGTTCGGCCATTTGTCCATTTCAATGCGTTCGGCCATTTGTCGTTTTCGTTCATTCATTTCGGCGCCGCCTTTGTTCGCCCTCTTCTTCTGCTTCTGCTCCACCAGTGTCTGCTGCTTCCGCCTCTTTTCCAGCTTCGGCTTCACTAATTCCCTGCTGTTCATTTTTCCGCCAATTTTGAATGGTTTCGCCGACGCTTTTCCGAAGTTTTTCATGAAAAGTCACTAAAATCGCCGACGCCACAAGCAAAATTGTGCCGACGATAAATGCCGGAGAGGGCTCTTTGCCTCGGAATAGCACGTCAATGCCTTGGGGCAGAAATACCAAAATTAAATGCTATTTTATGGACCATCGACCGATGCTGATCTGTATTCTGCAAAGGACCGATGGAAATTTTTTAAATTAAGAACTAGCCTTATTTCAATTCATAACTTACTAAAAATTTTGAATTAAAAATTGCATATTCAATTTTTAACAAGAGTTAAGCGGATCGAGACAGATACCATTTATAACTCGAGGGCTTAACTAAAAATCTAAAATTATATTAATAAAACTGTTAGGGCAAATATATTTTTTAAAGATTTTTAAAATCAGTTTTCTAATGAAAATTTTCCTTAAATAGTCGTTTTTGCTGGTCCTTAACGGAAGTCATTTCGAAAAAAATATTACATTAAATTAGTTAAGAACCTTTAAATTGAATTAAAGTTTTTGATAATTAAAAGTTAATAAAATAAATTGCTGACAATTTTGTCAATGAATTATGTGAATTCGAAGATGGCATTGTCACCCGCGAAGGCATCATCAAAGGCGTCCGAATCATTGACAACGATGGCAAACCAAAGAGGTATTGGTTGCTGACGGTTTGCCTCCTTTTTCTTTTTTTCTTTGAATGGCACTAATTCCCTGTCAAATTTAGTCAAAACGTGCGCTTTTTTTGCCAACAAAACACTTGAAGTTATTGTAATGGACATGCTACGAAAGCGACGCGTCGACATGCAAAATCGCAGCCAAAAGGAGCGCTTTTGGTCCGACGTCGGCGACCTCTTCCGTGGCGTCAGCGGATTTGTGACGTATGCGCCATCGCTGGTCGTCATCATCGATTCCATCACACAGCGAAGTAGAAAAATTGTAACGGACAATTGGGACAAATTTTTGCGAAAGCGTTAGCGTCAAATTTTTCTGGACCCGAGAAACGGACCACTTTTCGTCCCAACATTTTCCACAACGAAAGAATTCAGCGGCGGATCTGATGATATGGTGACCCCCGCCTCCGAGCTAACCTCAAAGTCTCTAAACAATTTTTTAAGATAGTAGAGTATGACAGAGTGCAGAGTACTTTGAACTTCTCAGAGAATTAGGTATTCGAATTTTGTAGGGGGTGTTGTATTACGAGACAGTATACTGTATGAGGGAGTGGGTATTGTATTACAGGGACGAGATGTAGGAAATTAGAGAGCGGTTAGAGATGACATACAGTCAGAGAGATAGTGTACGGAACTGTCTAACCGTCTCTAACCCACTTTATCACCCAATCAGATACATATTTATGGACGGTCATAAAATACTCTATGACTGGCATATGTACAACAAAACTGTCATACGAACGAAACATTACGACGAATCTATAATTCATCATTCATTGGCCCGCGATTATTTATTTCCTTTGCCTCCAAACCTCTCCCCTCCCATCCTCTCCTCCTCTTGTCCAATTAATCCCATTTTGCAGCTCACATTTCTTTATTACCACCCTAACTTTTTTGAATGCCATCATTTGAACAGTGTGGACGGTCGGCACGTCAAAAGAGCAGCGTCGGAAAGTACAAAGAGGCGGTTGCCGACTATCGCGAGGCCATCCATTTGCTGTCCTTTCTCATACTGCAGACAATGGGCAACAACGAACTTCGGAACAAATATGTGCAGGTTTGGATAGTTGTCATAGCTTTTTTGATTTGAAAATTGGAGATCTAATAATCTTGGCTCTATTGCACTTTATGAGTCCAATCGACTTTTATGAGTCCAATCGACTTTTATGAGTCCAATCGACTTTTATGAGTCCAATCGACTTTTATGAGTCCATTCAGAATTTATGCGTCAAAACCGTTTTTTTATGAGTCCAATCAAAAGCAATCAGTTTTTAGAAGTGTAATTTAATAATTCAAAGTCAAACCACTGAAACCAATCGCTAATTGCAGAACTAGGAACTGTTTGCTCAAAAACGGCCCCAACTTTTTTTCATCGTATATGTAAATGACCTTTCTTATTAAAAAAATTATTGGACTCATAAACTCTGATTGGACTCATAAAGTGCAATCATGTTTGGAGATACTATTTTTGTGATTTGTAGAATATTTTTAAAATTGTGGATTTTCTCCCAATTCTCAACTCCCGTTTTCTTGGAGGGATGTTCTGCCAGAACTCGCGGGCCTTCCGCATGTTTCTATGAACAAATAATTATTTTCTTGGCTCATTTTTAGTGTCACAATACGCTGAACACGGAGATGCAAAGCCTTGAGCATGGAATACTGCTATGCGACCAAATTCTCGCTGCGTTCAAAGAATGTTTGCGAGTCGATTCGGAGTCTCCGTCGGACAACCCGCCGCCGTTCTCTTTTCTTCCTCTAGTCGGTTTTCAAGGTCCTTTTCAATCTTTCCGCGGGGGGCGCCCGGGCCCCCCCCCCCCCCCCCCCCCCCATCGTTCGTCGTAAGGGGGGGGGAGGGTTGGGTGGTGAAAAAATGTGTAGAAATTTGAACTTGGCTATATTTTTCAAAAATTTTCTCGGCGGCGCCTATCGGCACCGCCTTTCCTTCGTTTTAGTTTAGGCCTCATTTTCCCTAAGAAAAATCGACTATTTTTTCAAAATTTTCGCGGCCGCCGAAACCCACAGATCCGAAAAAATTTCGGTTGGCGAGCGAGAGCAAAGAAAAGGTCGTCGGTTTAGTACAGAAATAGCCGATCGTAATTTTTTTTGGTCCCGACGCACCCGCCCCCCCCCCTGCGCCCTGGCGCACCCCTTGGACATGTATGGTAACTTTCCATTTAAAAAACTTTTGGCTAAACTCATTTGAGTGGAAGAGAAAATACATACACATGATAGATTCAAACCAAATTCGAACTATTTTTTCGAGTTATGTATGATGAAGTCATTTGCAGTGTCATCGCTTGACCGATCGAACAGCCGAAAACAACACAACAACGGCAGTGTGTCGTCGGCATGTCGTCAGGCGGAGTCGCTGTCGAAGAAGGCACACAACAGCAAAATACCAATTGCCAACGGCGGAGTAAATGGGAAGAGCGCGCGAGTGCGTACCGTCACGACCGGCGGCGGCAGTGGTGCTGTAGCAAAGCGAATTGACGAGACAGCCGCGGTGCGGATGTCGAGACGTTCAGCGGTGCATGGACAACAGCTGCAGCAGCAACGCAATGAGAGCAGCGGCGGCGGAACGACTTATGCAACTGTTTCGGGCGCCAATAACAACACCACAAGTACTGTAGACAGCAACATGAGTGGTGCTGATTGGTGGTGGTCGGGTGGGGCTGACATCAAAACGCTGTCGGGGCTAAGTTTTGGGGCCATTGCTTTTTTCTTGGTTTATGGCTCAAATATTTGTCCGATGGCATTTCGGTGTGCACCAGACTAATTTTTTTAGTTATACATTTTTGTAGGACTAACTAACAAATATTGCAGTGATGTCCAACAGCACCATCGACATGGACGCACTGCCTGCCGAACTTTCCGCGTACGACCCGGACCTCGTGTCGCTGATCCAGGACGACATTCTGCAGCAGATTCCCTCCGTCCAATGGAGCGACATTTCCGGTTTGGATGATGCCAAACTTTTGCTCACCGAGGCCGTTGTTTGGCCGATGGAATTTCCGGTAGTGTGAGGCGGAGGGGGGGGGGCTGGAATTTTTTGGACCTGAAGACGTACTTCGGAACGGATTAAATAGTTACCGATTTAATTGTATATACATTCCAGAATCTTTTTCACGGAATTCGTCGTCCGTGGCGTGGCATTTGCATGTTTGGCCCTCCAGGCACCGGCAAAACGCTGTTGGCCAAAGCGGTGGCCAACGAGTGTCAGACAACATTTTTCGTAAGTTTATCATTAACACACACATCCTAATACGGCGGCTTCTCTTTCATTCAGAATGTGTCCAGCGCTACGCTGACAGCCAAATACCGGGGCGACTCCGAGAAGCTTGTCCGGCTAGTCCGGCTGCTTTTCAGAATTGTGATTTTTTCATTTTTTTTCTTGGGTTAATCCCATCCCGTAACTTTTAAGGCTCGTCATCGCGCGCCTTCGACCATTTTCATCGATCAAATCGACAGCATTTGCTCAAAGCGTGGCACCTCCACTGAGCACGAGGCATCGCGCCGAGCAAAGTCCGAGTTGCTCATTCAAATGGACGGTTCCTCCGACGATGGCAAAGCCACTGTACTTGTGCTTGCGGCCACCAACTTCCCGTGGGACATGGACGATGCGCTGCGCCGTCGGTTGGAGAAACGCATTTACATTCCGTTGCCGGAAGAAAAGGCCAGGTTGAACCTGCTGCAGAACGCACTGCAAGGTCAGGGTTTAATTTTGAGGGTGTACCGCCCGTTATTTGACTTCATTATTTATTAAGAGGTCCGACTGGCGGACGATGTGAACTTGGAGGATGTTGCGCGTCGTTTGGACGGCTACTCCGGCTCTGACCTCACCACAATTTGTCGAGACGCGGCCATTGGCACGCCCGATTTGTCCATTCGCGCGTGCCATTTTGACACCGCCATCAGCAAGGTGAGTGCTGTTGCAGTCTGCTCATGTAACTCGCCTTGTTCATTAATTCCCTTTTTTCCAGTGCATGCCGTCCGTGTCACCGGAGATGGTCAAATGCTATTTGCAATGGAAGGAACAATTCGGGGCCAGCTAAATGAAAATGATCAAACAAAACTAACACACACTTTGAAATTCGGACTTAATCCAATTATTTTTTTTTGTTTTATTTTGTAGACATTTATTCTCGTGAAAAAAAGACTGACAGAAACCGTTTGTTATCCATTGGATCCTTTTGGCATTTTTCCATTTCGATGTGTTCGGCCATTTGTCCATTTCAATGCGTTCGGCCATTTGTCCATTTCAATGCGTTCGGCCATTTGTCGTTTTCGTTCATTCATTTCGGCGCCGCCTTTGTTCGCCCTCTTCTTCTGCTTCTGCTCCACCAGTGTCTGCTGCTTCCGCCTCTTTTCCAGCTTCGGCTTCACTAATTCCCTGCTGTTCATTTTTCCGCCAATTTTGAATGGTTTCGCCGACGCTTTTCCGAAGTTTTTCATGAAAAGTCACTAAAATCGCCGACGCCACAAGCAAAATTGTGCCGACGATAAATGCCGGAGAGGGCTCTTTGTCTCGGAATAGCACGTCAATGCCTTGGGGCAAATACCAAAATTAAATGCTATTTTATGGACCACCGACCGATGCTGATCGGAATTCCGCAAAGGACTCCGATGGAAATGATCAGCGGATTGAGTAGCGCGACGCCAAATATTGTGGAAATATTGAACACTGAATTGCAATTAGGCTCCACAAAATGTTTGAAATTCGTTTTAAATCCAAACCGAATGTGACCAACACAAAGCCAACGATGGACCCCCAGGGGACAAAAGCCCATTCCCATCGCTCAACGCCATAAAACAGCAACACAGCGGTGGGCAAGGCATTCACTGGCAGATTAACCAATGCCATTCCCGACAGAAAGAACATTGTTTGACCCAACGACGCGTTGCCTGCCGCCCATTTGAAGATTACCTTTACCGAACAGAAACAATGGCATTAATTGAGTCTGCATTTCGGGTGATTAATGAACAGGGGGGTGGATATCTTCGGATTAACCAAAAGTTTGCACATTTAATCCTAGCCATGCTTTGGTAAATATTGTCCACCTTGTACACGGAATCGCCGGCGCTGGACAACAAAACCAAAAGCACTCCGCCCAAATGAGCGGCAAATTGGTCGTCCTGTGAATGATATATAATAGCATTTACCGTATTCGGTCTGTCATTGTTGAGTAATCCCTTTAAAATTACCTGTGCGATTAGAAGCACACCTCCGGTGGCAAATGCAACAGCAATTGCCTGAAATGGCAGTGATTGATTTGACATTTCAATCAATGATTTGAAAAGAAAAAATCGAATGGCAATTGCTTTGAGCACTAATTCAGTTTTCTGACTTTAAGGACGATGAACCGTTCGCGCAAAATCAAATAGCCCAGCAAATAGACGAGGGACACGTCGAAGCTGCGCACTGCCAACGCGGCGCTCGAAGTGATTCGACCCAATGAAAGGGCATAAGAATAATTGCCAATTGTGTAGAGGAGCAGAAAGAACAATTGCCTGGCCAATCTGCAAATTAATTATGTTCAAAATGGCATTTCCTTTTTTGGTGGCATCGATCATTAAGCACCCTCGGGGAGAGGCAAAAGAATTTCGCTTTAAATCAGTCACCCGCTTCCGATGCCTTTGCCAGCAATTATTCGCGCAGATTCGGCAGTGATTTCGCGCACTGATCGATTATTCTTCGATTTTGATTTCTCAAAGATCAAATAAAGCGGAAAACAGATGACCTGTGGGGGAGGGATTAATTGATTATTATGACGGGATAAAAGAGAATAAATCACTTGCCAAGCAACAGTTGTTGAACCACATCATCAGAAAGGGCGGATAAAAGTGATCGGCGGTGGCATTTAGCAGGGAGAATTTCAATTGGGAGCCATAACCGGTGGAGATGGCCACGCAGAGAACGACGAAACAACTCCAGAACAGTCTGACACTGTCCGACTGATCAGTGCGCGATCGAACTGGTGGGAAGACATTCTCCGCCTGATCATCCTCCTCCTGATCAAGGCCCAATTCACCACACATGGGCGAGGAGGGCCTATGGGGTGATGATGAAGTCTCTTTTGACACATTTCTCATCTGATCAAAAAATAAATGCGATTTTTAACATTTGATGAAAAATTATTATTTTTTTTCTTAATAATTTAGTCAATATTAAATTTAATCTTATTAATTTTTGCTTCAGTATATTAAAGCAATTGTATGCACATAAAAAGAGCAGCGAAGCACACATTTATCGAAGAAGAAGTTCAATCAGCGAGAAACGGCGGCGGGAGGCAAATCGACGGGGGACAAAAATGGACGGACAAATTTTGAACAGAAATGACACAATTCAATTGATCGGCCGACAATTGAAATGCTGTGCTGATACTGCTAATATGTGTGAAGGTGGTATGAACTGATTTGTGAAAATAAACATTCAATTTACCCAATATCTTTCACAAAAAAATTTTTTGCTTAATTTTTCACGCCTATCACCACCGCCGGGCCATCGTTGAAGCATCAATAAAGAAAGTTTCAAAAAATTGGTTCAATTAAAATATGTTAATGACGCTTCTGTAAACATCGACCTATCACATATTTTGCACTGATCGATGCCAAAAAATGAGCAAACAATTCAGTCCAACGATAACGCATTTTCGAAAAAAAAAAATATAATAATGAATTTTGCTAAATAACATTATGAATTTATACCAACCAACCACCTTATGGCATTATTAGTTTCAATAATTTCATTCCTTGTTTTTTAAAGTTGAATAGGGGAATGCGTTTAATTAACTTTTGTGCTAATTCATTCAGTAATGAAATTTGTTCAAAGAATGCTTCTTCTTTTTTTTTCGATTTTCATTTTCTATTGATTTTGGTTGGCGCCCTTTGAGTGGCGACGAATTCTCTCTTTTTTTTTTTTGCTTGTAGCAGCAAAATTGGGTTGGCCGAAGTGCCGTGGGGGGAAAGGAGCGACAATTCGTCCAATTGAGGAGAAGAAACAAACAGCAGCAGCAGCAAGCAACTCACTGCTGCTTCGGCCCATTCATTGCCGCCGGTGCCAAAGGCGTAAAAAGGGAAAAAAGGGGGGGGGGGCAAAGGAGAGAAAGTTGAAATGGCACATTGGGAGAGGCGGCAAGGGGATTCTCCTGCTGCACGTAAAGCTGTGGGTGTTCTGCACAGAAAGTGTTGTTTCTTCTTCCCCTCCAGGGCCGGCCGGCACTTCAATCCCCCGCCGAAAGGCATTCCCTTATGCCCAATGGAATCCCCCCCCCCCCTCCTTGGCCTCCACCGCCAACGAATTTCCTCCCACCACGCGCCTCTGCCTCCATGACCGACGGGATTTCCTCTACCACCCCGCCAGCCTCCCTTCGTCGACGGCATTTCCCCAACCACCTGCCCCCTGCCCCGTGCTCTCCCACTTTGTTATTTTCTTTGTTTGGCACTTTCTTTTATCTCCTCAAACCATTCAACAATTTCCTTAGCCCCTTCTGATTAATTCTCAAAATGTTTATGTCCATCGATTTGAGCAGCAAATAATTTGCCAATTATTTTTCGCCACTTAAAGCGCCTAATTGAGCGAATTATTATTGTTCATCTGTTCCATCGCCGTTGAAGTGAGTGCATTCATTTCTGATGCCAATAAAAAAAAATTAACGGCCAGCAGCTGTCAGTCAGAAATGGAATCAATGGCATATTCCCCCCCCCCCCCCCAATTTCTTTGGCACAATTTCTTATATAATTTTTTCCTCCCGTCCATCTGGCATCAGTTCCCCCCGCTTTCTCCTCTTCGGCTGCTTTCACTCACTTTTATTTTCGGTTTTTCTTGCAGAAGTCTCTTCCGTCCAAAGGCGGGCAAACAAAACGAAAATTGGCCATGAAAGCCCCGAAAAGCCTTTTCGTGGTACGTCGGGGGGGGAGGGGGGGCCTTTTGGCGGGTGCTCCTTTAAATTGGGCTCAATATTCGCCGCCATTCCGCATCTTCAAATAAGATTAGGCTTCTTCTCCTCTGCCCCATTGCCCATTTTCCCTTTTGGCCCTTTTCCATTCCAAAAGGACGGGGGGATTATATTCATTCTTATCCCTTCCCCCTCCACTCATCTGTTGCCGCTGAAATAGGAGAGCAAAAATAGAAAAATCTGTTTAAAATGTCAAAATTATATTATCCACCGCCGAGTTGGAAGCCAAAGCCAAGCAAAAAGTCAGGTAAGCCTAAAATGGTCATCAAAATCGGATTAATTGATGAAATGGCATAAAAAACAAAATGCCTTTTTAGCCGGCCATTCGGCAGTTATGGCGACTACTCGTGCCGCAACTTGTGAGTCGTTAAATTAATTTAAAAAAGACAAAAAAAAAACATAAACGAATGGTCCAAAAAGTATCAGTTCTTTCACCAATGGCATTATTTGCACTTTTGATATGCCATTCAGCCCCCAATTTGGGTCTTTATGCTTCTTCCCCAAAACAAAGACAAATTTATGGAAAATAAAATTAACAATTTCAATTCCCTTTCTCCTAAAAGTTTCATTTCATTGTTTTGTTTTATTTTATTTTTTTGCATTTATTGTATTTTGAGAATTTACTCAATTAGTTATAAATGTGCCGACAATGAAAGAGTGCCATTGGCATTTTATGCCTTTGCGAGCAAATTGATTGTGCTCCTCCGTCCGCCGCTGGCATTCCCTTTTTTTGTGTGCCCTTCCGTACCCTTTGGCATATGCCGCCACTCTCAAAATAAAAACATGAAAAATAATATTATAAAAATGAATAATATTTCTCTCATTTTATTTCGGCATAAATAAACAATTCCCGAGCAGTTGTTTTTCTCGCTAAAATGGCTTTTCTACTCAAATATTACACATGTAATAAGAAAAAAAAAGAAAATTCGTAAAATCGCTTTTCCAAAATGCTAAAATTCGTTTAGTTTCGGCCAAAATTCGCACTCTGGGCGATTTCCACTCGCGCATCATTTGCCAACAACAGCCACCGAGCAGTGCGGAGATCATCACAACACTGCGATACTTTCAGCAAACTCTGGTTGGGTAAGTCAATTCATTCATTCATTCATTAGCACTAAGGGCCAAAGGCAGTGGCAAATATACGACGAAATGGCCAATTGTTGGATTATAAAATATATATTTTGATTTTCTTTAATTAAAATTTTTATTTATTCTATTTTAAACAAAAATCAAAAGCATTCGTTTTCAGCTTTTTGAAAGAACTTCCAGCAAAGCATGCCACACTTTTCGAGGAGTTCAGCGCGGAGAATACGACAGTTCGGACCGGACTGTACCCAAACCTGAACTATTCGGGACTGTTCTACGGCATTATGAATCTGTTAGACGCCTTCCCGATGCTCATTTCGGCACATTTTGGTCCGATTTGAGAGATGACCCTTAAGGTGGAACAGAAATAATGAAATAATTTGCAGATATTGCTGAAGCCATTTTGGACACACTGAAGGCACTATACTTTTTTGTAGACAGAGATTGCATTGGTATGTTAGCATTCATTGCCCATTATTCGCTGATCGTTTATGTTTATGATAAGCGTTTCGTAGATTAATCCATCGTAATCGATTGATCAATACCGTAAATTTCTTACCGTATCTGTCCACAGATCAAATGCCTCTTCTGTTGGCCGCCCAACTTGGCGTTTTCCCCTCGGAAATGGACCGTCGGCTTGTTCAACTGCTCTGTGATTGCATTTTACCGTACTCTTTCGGCGCCGGTGCCAACGGACGCGTGTCGGTGCCCGCGGTGCTAATGCTTATTCTTCATCATCCTGCTGATCCTTGTGCTCATTTATCCGTCTAATCCATTTTATGCTTTTCATTCATTCTAGGCATTCACACAATGGCAGTTGAGAGTTTAATGCGCACATTGCCCGACGTATACAATGTGAACAATTTCGGTTGCAATTGCTTCCTCCCGCGCACTTGAAAATGATCATTTTTGTCAGGACGTTCTTACTGTAATTGCCACGGGGACCAGCGAGTCGCGCATCGTTGCAGCCAATTTGCTCTTTCACTATTGGCCCCTGATGAATCCAGCAATTCTGCATCGCAAATCGATTCAGTACAAAGTCCATGGTACGGTTGTGGCATTTTTTTGACATTATGAAAATGCCTTTCCCCGGCTTAAGTTTGGTCTCCTCCTCCTTGCCAAAATCTCTGTTGCACAACCCGTGGCTACAGGTAACCAACCGTTCGTTAAGCGTTCATAGAGAATTTAATGCCTCAGCACGCGACTGACCTTTGAACCGGCACTGTGTGCCCTTCTCGGCGACACTTCTCCCCCACTGTTCCTCTGTGAACATTGTGCCGAGTCGGGCCAAGCTGAACTGCCAATGCCCTTTCTGTGCCAACCTTTGCCCGTCCATATCAGTGCCATTTGTCAATTGAATGTAAGCAAAAAAAAATTAGGGGAAGGAATGCCAATTTGTTATTTAGGGGTGCCAATCGTCGAGTCGTATGGCCGTTAGCACATGTTTTGACGAGGACTGTGTCCGATCCAATGGCCACGTGCCGCTCAGATTGTGCCATGAATGTTCCACTCACCTCCATGCGCCACCGACGCGTGCCCATTGCTGTCATTCGGGACCGGGCACAATTTGGGGCACGCCATTGGAGTACACAATGGTGGAGGCTGTGGTAAAGCTGCTTCGCGAGACGTCTGCGAATCTTACGTTTGTTGCGACAAAAAAAAATTTGATTTTTTTTTTAAATTTTTAATAGATAATCTTAATTAATGGGCCCTATTTTAGCAATTCATCGGACGGCGAAGCTGCTAAGCGTCCAAAATGGCTGAGACAATTGGAGGGCGGCCGGGAGTTGGGCCGGGAAGTGGACCCGCTCAGTGATGAACGACGAATGCTGAGCCGTTTTGGCATTTGGCTGATGGCCGCTCACTGTCCGGTGGCAGACGCAATTCAGCAGGTGGTTGGTTAGACACGACAAATGTTTGACTGACTAACTGATTTGAATAATGTTAAATATCTCTCAAATGCCATCTCTTACGCCTTTTATCAATTTGATTAGGATTCCGTTGGGTATTTGTTGTGCGCCCTTTTCCAATGGTTCGCTACCACTGCACTGCTCCCAAATGATGCGATGGGCCAATCGTTGGAACAGCTTAAAGCGGATGTATGTTCGTTCGTCCTTTTGCGTCCATTTGTCTTTGATCATGCACTTTGTCGGCACTTTGTCTCTGTTTCCATTCCGTTCCCGTTCAGTTCGCTTGCGAATGGCTCAATCAGACATTGGCCACTCATTATGAAGAGTTCGTTGCCCAGTTGCTCCCTCAACAGCTTGAACCCAGTGCCGCCGGGGAGGATGCCATTTGGCACATGCGTGCCATTCGTCGGGAACATTTCCGCGACGGACTCGGCAAGCTGTTGGCATTGGCCCCGTACGACGCCGTCTCTTTGGCCACGTGGTCGCGCGTAATGCCCGCATGGCTGCACGCACTGAACACGGAACTTGTTGATGAGGAGGAGCTGATGGAGCTCAAAGTGCCGTTAAGCAAGCTGTTCGAGCCCGACCTGTGCCCGCTTCCGTTTGAAGCGCAGCGACTCTTTGAATTTATCGCAGTTCGATTGAACGACGACGCATACGACGAAGTGCTGAAGGCGATTGATTGGCTTCATGTAAGCAAGCACTCATTTGTCAAAACCAAATTAACAAAAGCCAAAACTGAAAATCACCGAATGCCAATTAAAAAACGATGCTTCAGCTGCTGACCCGAATTGACATTCGAATTTCGTTGGATCTTCTTATGGAAATGTTCTGTTCGTCCCTCCAACGACTTCCGTCGCCTCTGCCCGCGTCCGCCCAATTTGATCAGTGCGCGGAGCCATCGCTTCCGTTGGGAGACGGAGGAGTGATCAATGAAAACAATGAGATGGACGTGGAACGAGAAGCGGATGAAGAGCGACAAGGGCAAAAGGAAAGGGAAAGGGCGTCGTCCCCGGCGCCCACCGGCCCTTTGGCAGTCCAATTGATAATGACCGACATTTTGGCACAACAGGTAATTAACCGAATACATATGCAAAGGCTTATACTTATTAATGCATTCTTTCAGTCTCTTCAAAATTATTCCTAATTTAGGTTTAATTAAAACCACCGGGGGGGCTTTATTAGGAAATACGCTAGTTCAAACTTAGCCCTTACAATAAATTGTTTAGATCCATTTGGCTGGGGGTCCTTCGGCACTCAATGAGAAGGGCACTGAGCGCCTTTTCGCTGTCATTGCGCAGCTTTTTCGGTACCATTCGGAGGCGGTGTTCGAACAGCAGGGCTGGGGACACAGCTGCAAGAACCCGGACAGTGATCAGTTTGTGGACTGCATTCGTTGTCAGCAGGCGCTTTTCCTCTACCAAGTGCTTTGATAAGAAGACAGCTAATATCCCCGGATTTTCAATTTCCCTGAAGGTGCTTCACAATATGCTGGAACAGTTTTGCCCCAGGGAAGAGTCTCCATTCGATTTCTTCCCCCTGGGCGACGAGGCGGCACGCGAATTTGCAGATTGGCTTAGCGAGACAAGCAGTTCCGTCCACCAACAAGTGGCATCCGCTTCTTCGCGCCCGTCGCCGTCCCCTCGGGCGCTGTCCTCCTCGAGCCCCGCGGGCACTAAATTCTTTGCCTCACCAAGCACACAACGGCGTCAGCAGTTACAATCAACGGCAAAAGCAATGCAGGAGGTATTTGTTTTTGGTCATTGATCACTTATTTAATATTAATGGACAGGTGAGCACTCCCGCGGAGCTCGCCGGAGCGTTGCCAACGGAAGAAATGGAAAGTGCGCGTGCGCATGCGGCGATGACACTGGCGGAACATAGTCCGCTTGGCATGGCATATGCAAGTGCCACTTTTGTTGAGAGCGAACGCATGGGTCGTCCGTTTGCCAATGCCGTTATGGCCGGAAAAAGCGCAGATGAGGAAAATGTGCCGAAAGATAAAACAATCGGAACTGATCCCTCGTCATTGGGGGGAGAAAAACGACTCTTTTGGGAGACTTCGGTTGGACGTTTCCGCTTCTCATTGGATCAAATGCCGGCTCAGCTTCAATTGACGTTTTGCCTGCTTATGGTTTTGACCAAATTACAATGCAAAAAAAACAATAATTTAAAAATATATTTAAAAAGAATGTGAAGCGCGAAACTGATCCGGACGTTCAATACTTTCTGCTTTGTCTGCTCAAGTATTTGTGCTTGAATCGCGAATGTTTGAGCAACGCCCGAAGGGAACAAGGCATAAAATAGACGAACTTCAAAATCATTTGATATTTTATGGCATTTTTTATTTGCTCCCTCAGAACATCGCGGCTTTTTGGTTTGGCTTCAAGAGAATCTGCTCATTTCCCGTCTATGGACATTGCTGCGTTCAGACTTTTCCCATGTGATTATTGCCATTCCGCCAAAAAATGCTTAATTTACACCGAAGGTCGGACAAATGGCCGTTCCGTTACTTTTGCATGCCATCACTTTGCCATTGGGTGAAGATGTTTTTTGGGAGACTGTCAACAAAGAATTCACTTCGACTGAATGGCAATGCCGACTAAAAGCGGGTGAATGCGCATCTTCAATTGTGTGCGGCAAATACGTTTTTCGATATCGGTATTCCGGTCAATACCGGAATTTTAAAAAAGCCGGTATATTTACCGAACAGTGTATACCGAAAAATACCGGACCGGTATACCGTTTCGGGCCGGTATAGCGAAAAATATCGCGGTACACCGATACCATGCCGCACAATAACTTTCATTTAATTCAACTCAGTCCCGTTTCCATCGCTCAGTCGACCGCGTGCTTGTGCTTGCCCATTTTGTGCCGGCCGTCCCAGTCCGTTCCAATCAGTCCCTGCAAACCGCTTTGAGCTGTGGCTTCTCCCATCTGATCGTTTCTGTGTACGACCCGAACCCGGCAGTGGCACAAAAGGCGTTGTTGTCGTTGGAGTCACTTCCCCACAAATGTTTGGTGCTCATTTGCCAATGTTTGGAAGCGCAATTCGACTCGTGCATTCTCGACCGTCCTCTGATCATCTCCAGACTTTGTTTACTCAGTTCATTCCTTCCCGACGAATGTCTCTATTCTTGGGACTTTTTCATCCAACGTTTTGAAACGATTGCTTTGGAAGCGCAACTGAAGGCTCAGCAAAAGGCCGGCACCGATTCGGGGGGTCAATTCGTGCAGGGTAATTTAATGTATCGATTTTAGTGCCAAACTCTGCCCTAACATTTTGAACTACTCACAGATCTTGTTCATTCTGATCCGATGAGTGAGCTTTATCAGAGGAAAGTCACTCGCGCGAGACAGTCACTTAATGAGGCGGATTCTGTACGGTCCATCGTTCGATCGTTGCGTGAAAATTCCCTTCGACACCAACTTAACGCCCCGGGCGCTAAAGGCGATCAGGGTTTGTTTGTTGTCACATCAATGAGTGACTAATCATTTAAATAACCATGACCCAATTGCAGTGTCATCATAACGCTTTAGTCAGCTTTTTTATCACCCCGCAAATTTTGCAGTTTTGCAATCGTTGATCATTGCTTAAAACGCTTGCTTAACCCAATAACATTTGTTGCCTGATCAGTGATCACTAGCAATTTTGTGTGCTTTGTACAGAGAAGCGCGATTTGGCGCAACAGTTGCGGCGAATGCGGCACCGCCGTGGGGCGATCGCCGGCCGACAGCACGGCGGCGTCTCGCCCAGTTTGACGCGGCAGCGACTGCGCAAAGTGCTGATGGTCGTTCGCGTGGTCAGTGCCTGGCGCGATTTGGCCGGCCGTCTGCTGCTTCCGCCCTCGCGGCGTTCGTCCCGAATGTCGCAGAAGTCGGCCACAAGTGGGGGCGACGGTGACACTGTCGAGGAAGGGGAGCACTGCGGCGAGTCTGGGCGTGCCACCGCTAGTGATGCGGCCACAGACGCCGCGGGGGCACACCTGCAACAGCAAACAACCACTTTTGCCGCCCAACGGAGCTGCTCTTTGGCGGTGCCCCCGCTGCTGCTGCCAACGCTGCCGCAGATGGCCGCGCTGAACTGCTCCGCGTCCGTCTTCTCGCTTGCTTGTACGTCCCCGTTCGATGCTTTTCGTGCTGTCTGTCGTCTCTCTCTCTTTTTCTTGCCCTTTCTTTTGTGCCGTGCTTTGACACATTCCTTTTAACATTTGCCGTTTTGCCGAATGTGTGCACTTTTCCTCACCTTTTTGTTTTGGTTGCTTTTTTTGGATGTGCCTTTACTTCTTCCATTCAGTTTCCGACCTCACCCAGCTTCAACATCCGCTCCATGCCATTCTCTCTCCCGCTGCCAGTTCCATTCACTCATCTGCAAATGGTTATTTATTTGAATTAACGGTCTTAACAAATACCAAAATTAAAATTGAATCGTAATTTTTTAACAATTTAGTGCCTTTGCTTTCAGAGGGTCGTTACGGGCGAATGCGCGAATTCACTGACGAGGAGTCCAACCTGTGCCTGTTGCTGAACCGCGTAGTGGATATGCAAAACTCGGAAAGGTGTTCAGTCCATTCCTGTCCATTTTTAATTTGCGCTTCGTACAGACACACCGTTTTCCTCGTTGTCTCTCTGTTCGTTCGTTTTTTGGCCAGCAAACGCTGTGGCCCAGCAGAAAATGCCAAAAAGCAAAGTGTAAGACGGCATTTGAGACCGGCATTTTCCATTTCCATCGTTCATTCTTTGTTTCATGCAATGGAACATGAACTTGTTTGGTTCAGGTGCTGCTCCGCCATTTCAACACTCTTTTGGGCTACAGTAACTCCGATAAATGCTTTACAATTCCACCCGCGCGACTTCGACGTGCCGCCGTTTGTAACGCATTTTTGTATGGATTGCCTGAAGTATTGGATTCAAATTTGCCTATTGGAAATCAGGTATTATTATTGTATTATATGGCGGCATTTATTTATTTGAAATGCCATTATCCGTCTATTCATTAATCCATTTAAATCTGAATGAACTTTGTTTAGCTGCTGTCCATCGTTCTCCAACTTCTGCTTTACCTTCCATCGCCTCAAAAACTCGCAAGTGATGCGCCGTCGGCGGATTATTCCCTCCGTTTGCTTTCCTCCCAACAGCAGCATTGTTGGCTGCACTCTCTGATCACCATTCTATACAAAGTGCCGTATGATGGCTTTGTACTTAATTAATTATGACTGCTATTTATTTGCCTTTGGCATGGATGGCCAAACGAATTTTGTGATTTAATTTTCAAATTTTTCTGCTTTCTAAAATTGAATGGCGGCTAATTGCCAATGTGTCGTTGTCAATGCTGATTGTCCCCTCTGTCTGTTCAGTATCGTTGTGATGCGACACCGATCAGCGATTGTATGCGCAAATTGATGCTTATCGTAGTCCAAACGGTGGAGCACCAATGTCATCAGTGCCCGTGTCCTGGCGACCAACAGCAGCAGCAGCAGCAAGTCGTACCGCCGGACAAAGAACGGCGTTCTGCCGCAATTCCGTCGTTGTTGGAGCCCGGAGAGTGGTCGTCCTCGGGCGAAGAGACTGCTGCAGAATCGGGCGAAGAGTTTGGAGGTGCGGAACAGAGAGAGCGACTGCTGACACTGGTGGACGAGGAGGGCACGCCGGCGGGGGATGGCACGGCAGCAGCGGGTGAACGGAAAGGTGGGCCAACGACAGGCGCAGGGACATCGCGGCAGCATCCGCAGAGGCCGGAGTCATTGAAGCTTGGCCGGCACAGCGGCAGTGCCGCAAGGATGGACAGCGGAAAGTCGCGCAGAACGATGGCAGGCGGCGACCCGACCAATGAGGTGCCTAAAGTCGGCGCCCTTCAAACGCACCAAATTGCATTTTTGTTGTTCCAGCCCAGCTGCTCCTTTTCATCCCGACCACCTGTCATTGCTCTTCATCCGCCGCCAAATCGTTCGCGTCGTCGCAATGGCGGTGCCTATGTGGCGGCGATGAGCTCGCGTCAATCTTCCGCCTCGCAAACTCCGAGGCGGCCAACTTCCGGTCGCGTCGTTTGCGGACATTGCGGGGCGCGTCTCGAATGTTTCGGCGAGGAAACGCTGTCGCTGTGTTGCGTCGCTCTGTGCACTTTTTTGCAACGCGCCACCGCTCTCGCGGCACCGCTTCTTCCGCGCACCGTTCGGAACATTCATTTTCCTTTCGGCAGACAATGTTTAATTAGCTGATCTATTAAGCTTCGCTGTGTCACTCGCTTCATTGACTCTCCGCTCTTTCCATGGCACGAAACGAATGTTTTTGTGCCAGGAAATTCGTGCAGCGCAGCCAAACAGCTAATCCGTGTCATAATGCATCAGGTGACAACAATCCCTAAATTCGTGGTTTATGAATGTCCCCACCGCTTTATCCATCAAATCCCCAAATCCCCCAATTGGTCAGTTGTCCTCCAGTGGAATTGCTCTCCAACTGTTCAACATGAACATTCATGCGAACGAACTCAACCAATTTTGGAATCGCATTGCAAATGCATTGTCCGACTTTTCGGAACTTAATCCAGTGGCATTTGTCCAAATGTTGCTTGAAGTATAACTTTTGATTACATGCAATTTGATCGGCTGTCTCCTCCCAAAAAAAGGATCTAATCGACGCTTGGCCTTTGCGTGTGACACGAATTCTGCACAATTTGGCCATTTACACGCAATTCGTCCCATCGGAGTCTTTGACTAATTGGGCGATTGTTGTCGGCCAATTGGATGGCCTTTTTCGGCGCATGCAAACTCAGGTTAATTTGGCTCCCCCTACGGTGTTTTAAGATCATAAACCTTACCATGATTTTTTTAAGTCGGCGATTGATTCGCCCGGACAAAACGCCAACGGCCAATCGCAGCAACAAAACATTGCTTCAGAAGTGTCCTCTTCGGTGCTGGTGATGAGCAGAGTGATGCGAGTACAAAGCTTTGCCTCCATAAAAGGGTCCGCCCAAATGGTGGAAAGGTGGGACAAATGGTCATAAAAGGACAAAGAAGCAACAACACAAACGACCACTCTCATTCATTTTGATAGCTTTGCCAAATGGTTGATCGAAATGTCGCATCGGTGCCCAATTGAGCTGAGCGATATGTAAGTTTCGGGTAAAAAGTGTTTCGTTAAATGTAAATGTTGGCCAATTTAGGCTTTTGATTTGTACTGCGTGTAACAGGGTAAGAAGTACAAATATATAAACATTTAATTGAACAGCCAAAACCCCTCAGGGAATGATCAGAGAAAGAGACAAACAAATTGTGACGCGTGCCATCGTTGGCGAATTGGTGGCTGCGTTAAAATTCAAATGTGAACTGGTTGAGCCCAACCACATGGCCATCGTACGGCTCGTTCTCCAGGATTTTGGAGAACCGTTGGGCGGTGATTGGGCCGTAAGCGTAAGCCAATTCGGACAAAAGCCGGAGGCGACAGAAAGGGCAAATGGGCTAAGGGAGGACGCCCGGGGCAACACAATCGGAGCGGCGGAACAATTCGGCGGCGACCAATTCAATTCGGGCGCCGCGGAAGCAATTCGACCGCATGTGCCGGAACTGCTCGAATTCATCGCCGACATGCACGTTTTGGCAAAAATGAAGGTGAATAATACGGGCACAGCTGCTGCTGGCATGCCATGCTTCGAATTGGACAGAAATTCAATTGGGAAACTGAATTTTAGAAACAAACGTTGAGTTGCAGCGATCGGATGGGAGGCGATTTGAAGGCGGGGCTTGCCCAACTGATCGCTCTGGAGATGAGTCGTCCGTCAGTGCGAGATTCTCGGACAGTAAGCAAATTCTGTCCACCTCTGCTTCCCCGCCCAGTCAGGGTTGCCGCGTTCGATAAAAATATTGGACCGGGTTTTGGGCCAGGTCAGCCAGAAAAAGTTCGGGTTGCAATTAGGTATTCCGCACCGCTCTCAATTCAATTTTGCTTTCTTTTCGCCAGGTCATGCGCTTCATCCCATGGCTTTACTCGCCGCCGTCCCTTGCCCAAGCATTGCCCGGTGCCTTTGCCGAATCGGTGGCCAACGTCCGGGTGCTCTCCTGGATTCTGTTGGGAGCACTTCACGCACGCGACAGTGGCATTGTTAGCGCTGGGGGCGGAGTTGCCGGAAGTACCAACCAATGTTTGCCGGTGCCGATTGCTTGTTCGGGTCAGATGGCTGATTACATCCATTTTGTACTCGCCGGATTTGCAGATCAGTCCAAGGCGAGTGCCTTTCCTCTAATCCTTCCAATTTTGGCATTTTCAGCAATCTGTCGTTCATATGTCCGCCCTTTTCCATGCCTTCCATTTGTGCCAACTATGGACGATTTACTGTGAGCAGTCAGCGGCCACCTGTCGTTCGGAAGAGACACTTCAACGAACGATGCAACAAATTTTGGACTTTTGGGCACGCGTAACGCCGGCCATTCTGCAGTTGCTGTCCCACTCAAAAGTGGTCAGTCAGCAGTTGGCTCTTCACACAAAGAGAGAGAGCGAGACAGAAAAAGAGAAAGTGGAGAGAGAGAGAATAAGACAGAGAGAAATAGAGAGCGAGACAGAAAAAGAGAAAGTGGAGAGAGAGAATAAGACAAAGAGTGGAGAGAGAGAGAGAGAGAGAGAGTGAGGCAGAGAGAGAGAGCGATTTGTGATTGGAATTTTTGTTCAGTTGGCCGACATGGTGAACCTGCACTTCGTGAACACTTTACAGGCCCTTCAACAGGTCAATTCGGCCGTGCTTTGCCAGCTGTACCCAATGTGGGAACCGGTACTCACCGCGCACCACGCGCACATTCCGCGCCAACTCCGACTCAAATTGGACGCAGTCGAAGCGCAGGTAAACGAAGTGCCGCCAAGGGGTCGTCGTCGGCCGATGGCATCTCCAATTATTACTCAAATTCCATGCTTTTATGTCAGCTTCCCCTGGAAACGCCCCAAATGCGTCCATGGCTTTCAAAAGTGCGCTACAAAATCTCTCAAATTGAACTTCAAACGAGTGCCGCCTCGCCCTTTTACAATGTTTGACAAATGGGCAAAGAAAAGGCGCCGTCGACTGATCGAACAACGGGCGATTAAATAATAGGCAAAGCTATGAACACTGACAAATTAGCACATTGTATTTATTGATCAGTATTAAATGGTCTGTGGCTTAAATTCACAATTATTGTTAATTTTGAATAAATTTTTTTTGTTTTTACTGTTTCACAATATTTTGAACGGTCAATTGTTAAAATTTAGCTTCTTATCCAATTTTGGGATCAGATGAATCCATCGACGGTGCTGCACATTGTCGTCTCATTGGTGGCACATAAAATGATCTGTCAATTGTTGGCAATTAAAGCACGCACATTATGTATTACCTGAAGTTCACTTTCTTTCCAGGTTGCCAATTTATTGTCAAATGCACTCAGATCGATCACAATGTCGATATTGTTACGAAGTGCTGAAAATAAAGCATAGACATACTTTAATTAAATTAAATTTAAATTTATTAATTTTGAAATTGAAATGCATTTATTCTGTTTTTTGAAATTCTATTTCCACCCTCACTCGCATAGCTCGCCATGATGTGATTGATGCCTCCCAACTTTACGCAGTCAATGCCCAACTCCGATGGCACATATTCCATCGTACATTTGCCTCCGTCTAACCAACGACAGCTTTATTGGAAAAACCAATTAATTTGCAAACATTTTTGTATTTATTAAATAAAATTTACAAAAGAATGACATCGCCGACGGGCGGCTTTGCAATTCGCACATATTCATGGAAAGTGTCGATTTTGTGCAGCACTTGGTCAAGCTGTACAACCACCGCTTTTGCTCGACATCTTGCGAACTTCAACAGAGTGACACTTTTGCTCATCGTTTGGTCAGTCTGTTTGATCATTTTGAATCAATTTTTTGGAAAGTTTGCTCCGCCCCTCCCCAATTTGTGTTCACCTCGTTCACAATGGCATAGCAAGGATCTTCCTGAAAAGTAACCCCATAGATGGTACCAAGCTTGTCCTACATTTTTGTATGTAACAAACCGATTGGCAGACCCATTCGCGGAAATTGTCAAAGTTAGCGTACACAGAATGCCAATTGCGTGCCATTGTGAGCACCTTTTCGAACTGTACATCAATTGTCATTATTTATTTGTCGACAATTTGTCTCTTCTCACACTTAACAGAAGTGCACATTTGGGGAACAATTTGCGAAAGATTGGCTCGTCGGCGAACAGTTTGGCGCCGTTGAGCACTTCGACTGCTCCAATGTCAACTTGGGCAAAGTGCCGAGTGGACAATTCAAAGAACGTTTGAGCCACTTGCAGAGCTCTTTCTGTGGAGTTGCGCACCGAAATGCCGTCGACGAAAGGGAATTTGCCGGGACGCACATTGGCAGTTTCGTAAAAGCGTGACACAATGTGAGCAAAATCCGATGGGCCGTCTTCGTCGTAATAGAAAATGCTTCTTTCGGGGGGAAAAGGCATATCGTTTTCCCCTAATAGTCCCCTACCCCCTCCAATTGCAGCCCTCCCCCCCCCCTCGAGGGGTGATATCTTTAACTGAGCAGACAGAAGACAGACTTCACTTGTCTGAGGGGACAAATGACAATGAACGGCGCGGGCACCAAATGCGCTTTGGTGGTGAACAATTGGATGGAGTTGCGTTTGTCGTTGAAGCGCCGGATGAAAATGGACGAATGGTACAGAAACATGCCGATGCTGCCGAACAAAACCATGCCGGACACACTTCTGACAACCAACAAATGCATCCCCGCCCGTTTCAGTCCCAACTCATCGGGGACTGACTTTGCTCGTACTACTACCTGAACCAGAATGGGTACCGACTGTGCAAAAAGCGGAAACCGCTGATCGAAGTGTAGTCACAGAAGGAGTCCAACCACGGCATGGTGCCCTTGGGCGGCACACTCTGATCGTTCTCGCGGCGGGTCGCTTTTTCATTCGATACATTTTCGCTAACATTTGTTTGGATGGTCAATTTTTGAATGCTTTCCGAAAGTGGCAGCATTTGGACTGGGAAGGCAAAAAGAATGGGCAAAATAAAGTGAGGGAATGGCATTCTCAGAAAGGAATACCAAACAAATGAATGGCAAATGGAGACGGCCATTTGCATTCCTTCACGCGAAATGCTTTTCATTTTACTCATTTTTAACGTTTGAAACGACAAGCAAAGCAATTCAAAAAATGATTACTTTAAGGATATTATGTTTTAAGCATTTTAGCCTCCTTAGCATTTTCATTTAGTACATACATTCACCACCAGCAGTTTCGTCGTTCTTTCCAACTTTTTGCTGAGTCCATTCATTTTATTCTCTTCTCTCTCGCTGTTTCTCTCTCTCTCTCTCTCTGTTTCTCTCTCTCTCTCTCTCTTTCGCTCGCTCTCTCTCTCTCTCTCTGTTTCTCTCTCTCTCTGTCTGTCCTTCTATTCCTTCCTTCCTTCCTTCCTTTATCCCCTCCCCCCTTCCCCCCGCTCTTCCATAAATCTGTGCTTAATCCGCGCTATTCAAACTCCAATCATCCTCATTCACAGCATGAGCTCACAGCTTCTGAAGTGACGACCTTTAGCACAAAAAAGAAATAATATAATACAATTCATTTGACAGAAGAGTCAGCTAATCCAATCCATTCACCAAAATCGGAGTCCAAGCTGCGCAAGGGAATGACTGACTGATCATAGAAAAGGGGGAGGGGGGTGATCAGTCAACAAATTGCATTTGGAGAAGTCATTATTGTACATTCAAAACTGACTGGCAAATTTGCGGTTCGCCCTTAAATGCTTTTTTAAATTTAGCATAATTTGAATTATTTGTCAAGGTTCATCCGATAAAATGAGAAATGTATCGCCAGAAATGCTTTCATTTCACTTGCTTCTTCTCTTCATTGTTCCGTGCCGTATTTGGCTTGCCTTTGCTTTCCCATCGCTTTCCTCCTCCTCCCCATCCCCCGGCGTCCATTCTTTGGCGGACAACGGCCCTTTCGATCAGTTCAGAATGCCATTGACAAGTTTGGTGATCCGTTTTTTTACTCTTTCGAGAATAATTGTGCTCCTTTTCGGTCAGATGACCGCAGCAGCCATTTTCCCGGTGTTCATGTGTTTCCTCGTGCTCTAAATGATGCCCAAGTTAGTAAAAAAAAAAGTTTGAATAAATTAAATTATTTTTAAGGGTTTTGTCGGACGTGGTACAGCCCCTGGGGCGATGGATTTGGAAACATGGAGCAAAAGCCAAGCGGTTCAGCTAAATCAGCAAAATGCCGTTGTGTCTCAGTTAGCCCAAATGGCACCACAGAGACGCAACCAATTGGCACGAGAGATGGCCAACGGAAATGCGACCGCAGCCGACGAATTGATCAAACGATTGATGCGGGATTTGGCCGAAAGTCAGCATGGACTGATGGCATTTCCAAATCTGGCATTTATGGCTGATCCTCAAATGCAAGCAATGGCAGTCGACCCGGCAATGATGGCACCCATGCGCACAACAACAACAGGCGGCGGATTGGCACTTAGCCGCCAAATCCCATTGGCACAGCAACGACAGTTTCTGCTAAACAGCGGTGGTCTGCCGCCAGTGCCAAACACTTTCCAAACGGGCACCGCTTTTAACTCCGCGGGCACTTTGGACCAATCGAATTTTGAACAATTTAACCCCTCATTTGCCACCAGCAGAGGCAAGCCATGCTTATGGGCATCTATAACAATTGTTTTATAAAAATGATTTTGTAGATAGATTCCAACCCTTAAATTCGCAAATTCCGTCCAATCCCTTCACATCCAATGGCGATTCGTCCGCAGATCTTTCTCGACCAAATTCTCTTTTCTCGTCGGCTTCATCCTTCAACGGTCACACCCAAATAAGGCCATTCTCTCAGTCATTCCCTTCGTCAAACAATGGCAAATTCGTTGCGAACAATGGTAATTTTCGTGACAAAAGCTCATCATTGTATTTGCATTTTAGAGCCTGAACGGACACTTTCCGCCGCGGGCGGCGTCCAATCGGCGCAGATGGGAAGGGACACTTTTCGAGATTTTGCCAGAAAAGACGGCCCACTTTCGACGAATGGGTGTGAATTTGTGAAAATAAAAATGGCACACAAAATAAAAAAAGACCTAAATTGATTATTTTAAAAAGACAAGGATTTGTGGACGAAGTGATGACAATGGACGAGTTTTTGGGACGGCGAATTGCGGCGGCGCGAGGCGCTGGCGACACACAAAAAACGCAGGCACAACAGCAGCAACAACGCGAACAGACGCAACGCGAACTGATGACGACGACGGCACGTGGAAGCAAAGGAATCGACGAGGACAGCAGCAACAGCAGAAAAAGCAGCGGAAGATGGATGGAAGACAAAATGAAGAACAGAAGGCATTAGTTAATTGTAAGCGGATTAATCCAATCCGTCGGATAATTAATTAATGTGCTAAGTGGTTTGGTGCCGCAGTTGCGGTGTTATTGTCACAATTTGGAATAATTTCCACACAATGCCATCATTTTTTATTGTTTGCCAATGCAACAACAAAAAAAAAAAGGATAATTTTTTTATCCGTCCCTTTATTCCCCCGACCATTCATTTCTTTCGCCTCGTTCATCCGCTTAAGGCCCTTCGATTTGCCGTTTTGCGCTGCTTCCTCACCCTTCGTATCCAATTTCGAATCCTCCTCATCCGATTTGGCTGCCACGAACGGCACGGACGCAAATTCCTTTTTAGTTAAAAATTGTTAAATTTACTATTAAATTTTTGGAAAAAAATAGTTTAACAAATTCCAATCTTGTAACTTTAGAAGCATTAATTGACCTTCCGTCAATGGCATTTGCCATCATATCCATCTTTTGGCCATTTAGTGCTAATTCGGCCAAACAGCCAACAAAATTTTGTGTGTGAAGACCGGCAGTCATTTCATGAAGATCCGGCACGCCGCCTTTGGGAAAATGACAAATCTTTCCAAATGAAATAATTGCATTCAATCGCTTCAAAATGAGCGAAAATCCAAAAACTGACCAACAAAAATGTGTCCCTCAACGTTAAGCATCGCCAAAATGCCGCTGCTTCCTTTAGTTTGAACAATTTGAATAAGGCATTTCAGATAATCAAAATTATTCTAGCATAAATAATATTTTAGCTTACGGCCCGTCATTGGCATGCCATCGTCAACAATTAGCCATCCATCGCGCCCCCGGCGAATTGCTTTTATCTGATAAGCGATAAAGGCCATAAAATAATAATAGATTTATTGTGATTCCCAGAGCAAGAACTTGAAAAGCCCCAACAGTCACCGAATGCGTTTTGCCATCGTCCAACGGATTTTCGCTAAGAATTTGTGCCGCGCCGCCACCCAATTCAAAGGAAAAGCTCAAATGTCCGTCCAAAAGGCCAATGGACAAATAATCTTCGCTTAGCAATTCGTCCGGCGTTGGCTCATCAGCCGAAAATGGCTGCTGCCCTTGCCAAATGATGAGCCCATATTTGGCACGCGTGCGCAATTTGAACTCGACGACTTCCTCCTGTTCACTGCTCAGATGGGGGAAATCGTCGGAAGAGAAAACCTCAAAAAGAGTTAAGGCTAATGCTGTTCGAGACAGAAGATTTCCCGAGACGCCACGAGATCCGAGGCAGACAAATACCGAGCCGAGATTTGACCCCAAAACTCGGCACCGATACTGAGACTTGATCCCAAAACTCGGCACTGATACTGAGGCTTGACCCCGAGAATCGACACTGATATCGAGACTTGACCTCGATACCACCGAGCCCCAAAAATCCGGAGTTTTCTCGAGTCAAGACCCGATATCGAGACTCTCGAACAGCACTATTAATGACATGCCATTGTATGAATAAAAGGAATAAATTGGGCATCCGTCGCTTTAAAAGCATTTACTTTACCACAAATGCACTCCCATCGAATTTGGCGGCATATTCAATTGGACGAACTTAAAATGAATGCAGCATTTAAAGTAATTGTAACTGCCAAGGCACAAAACGCTCACATTCTTCGCAGCGCTGTCCCACGTAATAGTTCCTACATTCGCACACAACATGCGTGCCATTCACTTGCTCGCAAATGCCGTGCGTGCCGCAAGTGCCATCGTCGCACAGTCCGACGAAAATCCCATCAATTTCAGCTGAATCCGCCGGGCCATCAATGCGGGTGGGCGCAATGCTCGCCTCGGAGACCGGTCGGCTTGGAAGAGGTCGTTGGGGCATCGTACGGTATGGCACGGGCACATTTGTGGTGGGGTCGGGTGTAGGAGAAAAAGTTGATGAAGGTACTTCGGATGAAAGTTCGTCCGGGAAAGGTGACAAAGTGCCCGCTATGGCCACAAAAGGGCCTTCCCTAAGGCCGTGAACAGCCAAAAGGGAGTCCTCCGATGCTGTGAAGATGGCAATTGGCGTAGTTTGGGGTACCGAAGTGGACAAAGTGTCGAAAACGTCTGATTCTGTGAAGATGGCAATTGACGTAGTTTCGGGTGCCAAAGTGGACAAAATGTCCGTTGTCGCCGTTGGGGCTGCCGTTGTCGCCGTTGTGGCTTCTGTCTCGCGCTCTTCACAATTCTGCAAGTTGGCCCCCGTGTACAAATCCCTGCTCAGCTCGGCCAATGTCAATTCTCGGCCATTAAGCAGCAACTGTTCCACACATCCCTCAAACGGCACAACGCCCTCCAGCAGTGCCTTCATTTCCTCATCCATTTTTACACCTCTTGGCGGCATTCCGCCCAGCAGCAAAATGCCATCGTCACCCGGCTTCCCTTTAAGCACGCCCTTCTGACGTCCCTCTACCAAAACGTTCATTTCATTAAGCGCATCGCCCGGCTCTATCCTCAAATGAAGCGTCTTTTTTTGTTTGATCCGTTTGGTCAGAAAGCGTTTGTTGTACGGCTGCTGTTCATCGCCTTGGGGGATAATCAAACTTTTTGAATTTCACAATATTTGTTTGTTTTAAAAAGTGCCCGTAAATGCTTACCTTCCTTGTGGATCATCCACAATTTTTCTTTATCCATTCCAATGGCACTGATCACTTTGCCCCGGGCGCCGACCATCGCGCCAATCATTTGCTGCTGTTGAGCTTCCTCAGCGAGCCGCTCAGAGGTCAATCGTAGTTCAATCTTTGCAGAGATTTTACTCAAAAGATGAAGCCGATTGTCCTACCGAATATGGCCTCGGGCCATTTGGCTTGCCTTCCTCCACTCCAAAGCCAAGCGGAAGTGCCAAAAACGAATATTTGCCGTCAAAACGAATTCCCTTCGTCCGTTGTCCCTCTTCCTCCGGCAGTTGACCAATTTCACTTTCACAGCGTTTTCCTTCCCGTCCCGGAGGGCACAAACACTGCGCGGCGTCCCCATCCAAAGCACAAATGCCCTCGTCACACAATCGTTGTCCTCCGGGGCATATGCCATCCATTGAAGGCAATTGGCACAAATGGCCGGCATAACCATCAAGGCAATGGCACTGAAAAAAGTTGGCAATTTACTCATAGATATTTTTTTTTGGTGTTCATATGTTTCAACCCCAATGTTTGGCAATGTTCGTCAAAACTTGCAATTTTAAATTCAAAGTCGGCCAGCCGAGTTCGAACTCGGCTGAAATTCGAAATCGGTTGCAAAATTTCAAAATATGCACCAAGTCTTTAGATTATTTTTCATTTTTTCAACAAATTTACTTCGAATTCCCAACGTGTCAACTGACAACGGCCTCCATTTCGGCATGGCTCATTGAAGCATTGATTCTCGCTTTGGTCAAAGCTGTCCTCTGTTTGTTTATCCCTTTCAGTCCCATCATTTGGGTACATTTCAACAGCTTCAGCTCTTTCGTCCATATTCACTGTTTTCCCATTAATTTTCAAATGACCAATTGAGCCAATAAAATTGATCATTTTAGGAAAATGTTTGGCCCATTTTGGGTCAATTCCTCCCATAAATACGCGGGACGAGGCATTGGCTGGATAAGCCAAAAGATCATCATCATCAATGCTGTAAATGAGATTGATGGGATCAGCGGAGCCAACTTGCAAAAATGCTGAAATGATCAAAATTCGGCAATTGGCATTAGTATTATGATGGAAAAATTGACCAAAATTGCTTATCAATCAACAATAACTGATCAGTGATCACTTTCGTCTAATTGAATAGCATGGCCCCGTTCCCATTAAACTGACCTTTGCCCTGTCCATCATTGAGCACACGAACAGTGGTCCGTTCATTCAACGGCACTTTGTCTCGGCTTTGATTAATTTCTAAAAGATTTTCCGATTCCAATTTTTATCAGTCAGTCAAATCTCATCCAACCAAAATGTTTTCCGCCCAGCGAAAATTTGTATTTGACGATGCCATCTTCAAGTTCCAAACTGTGTATAAATGGCTGTCTCTGTTCCGCTCTTCGATGGTCGACGTCGGAAGCAAAAAGAATGACGCCATTTGGGGACTGAGGACTGATCTGTCCGTGGCGATGACATAGAATATTGTGAAGGAGTACAACTGGTAGCAAATTTGCTAACTTGAAGCTCCAAGCTCAGCGCATTCAAACGCATTGCCCTGTCCGATGGAATGGCCAACGGCGTTGTGCCACTGAAATGGCGAAAATGTGCCGTTTCTTTTTCGGCTTCTGGCGGCTTCGATCTGTACTCAGTGCCCTGCTCCATCGGCTGTTCTTCCTCTGCTGGTGTTGCTGTTGCTATGTCTTTCCCATTCTGTTGCTGATCAGCCGATGGCATTGCCGCCGTGCCCTCCTCTGCCCTTTGCCCTTCCGTTCTCAACATCTGATCAGGGCCCACCACTCCGATCACTTCTTCCCGCGGCTTTTCCTTTTCCACTTCAATGTCCAAATATTCGCCGTCCTTTTCGGCCTCTTCCGTTGGCCTTCTTCCAGCAATGCTGCTAATGGTTGAGAGGAGTCCTTCTGAAGGAAGGCAAAGGACAGCAGTGGGCCACCATTCATTTTGTCACAGTTTTAATAATGCCAAAAATGTTTTGCCATTGCAATTAATTAATGCCCTTTTGGCTGTTATTTGAAGCGCAATGTTTGCCCAATGAGCAACCAACAAAAACAACCACTTAAAACTCTTTGCAGCATTAATTAATTATTATTCAAATTCATTAATAATTTGTTTAAACGGCAAACAATCGACGAATCATCAAACCGAAAAGTTATTTAGCAAGTGTCAGGTGATGAAGCGAAACTTTTACTTTTTGGCAGATTTATAAAAGGACCAGTGAGCGAGCTGAGAGAAAGAGAGAGTGGGGCAGAAAGAGAGAGTGAGGCAGAGAGAGATAGAGAGAGTGGAACAGAGAGAGAGAGAGAGTGTGTGGGGAGAGAGAGTGAAGTAGGGGAACGACGGGTTGGGCAGAGGGGGCGAGACGGGAACAAAAATCACTGGGGTGGCAGTGAGGAAAAGGAAAGGAAAGGAAAGCGCGTCCGTTGCATTCAATTTGAATTGAAAATTATATTTTTAAACATTCTGATTAAAAAGAATACTATGGAGAATTAAGTGGAAGCGAATGAAAAGTGAAGCGATGTGAAGTGAGTGATTGTTTTGGTGCAGTGAAGTGACAAATGATATGGTATCCGGGACAATTGATACGGTGTCGGGACAATTGATACGGTGTCGGGACAATTGATACGGTGTCGGGACAATTGATACGGTGTCGGGACAATTGATAC
>JAKKIK010000457.1:0-30630 GCA_024500135.1 Heterodera carotae | reverse complement strand
CTTCCCTTAGAACTAACTTATCCGCGGCCCGACCTAATGTTCGAATTCAGGTCCGGGGTTCAGCGGCGCCGAATTTACCCAGTCCCGGCGAAAAAATGGATGTTTTTTAAATATTTCTGCCCGGCGGGAAATTGTACCGGCGGGAAATCGGCCGGCGGGAAATTGTACCGGCGGGAAATCGGCCGGCGGGAAATTGTACCGGCGGGAAATCGGCGGCGGGAAAACGGCGGCGGGAAATCGTCCTGTTCCGATTTAAATTATCATCTTTTGTTGAATTTTGTTGGTTTTCAGCACGTTCAATTGCTTTGCCAAGCCATTGTGGGCACATCCCAGTATCCCGAACTGGTGGACCCACACAATAAGGCCATGCTGATGCTGGTCGGTGCGGTATTTTCTCGTTAAATTCAAACATTGTATAAAAATACGCAAATTCCTGGACTCAATTGGGATGGGGTACATATTCTCATGTACCAATTCCTTGTGTGCATATAAAATGTACGAAATATGTTACCCATTCGTCCATGAATTAGTCATTTTTTGTCCCCGTTTATTCCTCTTTTTCAGCATGAATTGGACGCATTGTCACGCGACCATGGCGGTGACCAGTCGGTGTTCAATGTGCCGACGCTGGAGTCGGCCATTTACTGTGCCCATGACATCAAAGCGTGCCGAGAAGTGAATTTGGCACTGACACCGGCGGACAATGACGGCGATGTGCACCACCGTCACTACCAGGCATTCACTTTTGCGCTGTTGTATTTGATTGTTTTTGTGTAAAATGTGGTTCATCATCATCTGTACAGCTCCAAGTTATGGGCGGCGGCAAATTGGCCCCCCTTCTCCGGGTTCATTCAATCATTGCCTTCACTTTTTCCACTAAATAGCAGAGGTGCAACAACGAACAACAGCCCAGCAACGAAACAATGTGGGTGCTGGCGCGCAGTGCCGCTGTACGCTACCCGGACTTGTTGTGCCCGTACCGGTTCCACGACGGCAGTGCGGCACAAGCGGCAAAAATGATGATGCCGGTGGCACAACCGTCACGTTTTTTGCAGTCCGAGCAGGTGTTGTGGGCAACCAAGAATAGCAGGTGGCCGGCCAAGTGGGACAATCACTTTTAATGGAACAAACCCCCTAAATAGAGCCCCCCCCCCCGAAATAGAGCCTCCCTGAATTATTAACACCTTATGTATTTAAGTTACTGCTCGCCATCGGTCTCTACCAACTGAACGGAGTCCCGTCCCGGAACTGCAAAACGGGAATAATGCGCAACCGATTCGAACTGATTCAACAGCACTTTTTGCCCGCTAAAAGAGTCGACCAAATTCGGAATCACATTGTTCGTTGTTGATAGTCAATGCAATATTACAAAAAAAAATTTTGTATCTGTGCCAAAGTTTTTTAAAAGTGTGCCAAATTTGCAGCGAAATGTGCACTCATGTCCATCTCCGACCATTTACCATCGGTTGATCATGGAAGCGGAAAAGGGTCATTTCCCGGTCACTTATCGGCCAGATTTGGGAGAGAAGGCACAACAAAAGTTACCCATTGAATGGCCAAGCGATGTGCAGCCATTTTGGCTTAAGGTAGGAGGGACTGTCTACGTTTCCATTAAACTTATTTATTTTTACCATTTTTATTTTTAGTGGTTGTCCAATTTGTTGGGCAAATGTCAAACGCAGATGATCATGGTCGACCATGATGGTGCTGCTAATCAAAAGGCCGCCGACGATGGTGAATTGCAAAACAGTGCTGGCATTGATGTTGCTGAACACCAGCGGATGATGGTATCCCGTTCCAATACCAATGTGACCAAGGAGGACAACAATCAAATGAATGATGTTGGTGGTTCATCGACGGATTGGAAATGCCGTCCGAGTGACGCTCCGTCGCCGACGACGAATACGACTATGGACGATATAAGTCCGTCCAAGACAGTGCTCAATGTCGACGATGGCGGCCGCGGAAATTTGTCGACGACGAATCGGCATGCAAGCGCCGGACAGCTTTTCAAGGAGTACACAGCACAACAGCAACAACGGTCGCGTGATGATCAGAAGCAGAAGTGGTCGTTGTTCAATACTCCAAGCAAATTAACGTCCCGAAAACGTTGTCTTTCTGCAACGACCGCTTCACCGTTGGTGCCGGTGGACAAATCCGTTCCGCTGATCAGCACCAGCGCTGAGCATCAACTGCCTGCTGGGGATGATTGTGGTGGTGGAGTGGACAACGACGACGAAGTTGTGGGCATGCAGACGCGGTGGCGAAAACGCATCCGTACAGCCTCAACATTGGAGGAAGACGAGCACCGCCATCGTCGGATGGCTGGGACAGCAGCAACAACCAGCAGCAACAGTGCCAATGTTGGAGCGGACGCCTCGACAACGATGGCGATGATGCCGACAACTACGGTAGAATATAATGGCATCCACCACGGCAACAACGACAACAACAGCACTAACAATTGTAGTCACATTTCTCCGCAGTTGGTCAGTGCATTTTGGCACAAAAAGCATGGCCAAAAAAGGGGGGTCAAATTTTAAAACAATAATAATAATAGCGGAGGAACATGTTTGTTTAAGCAGCATCAGCGAAAGTCGCGCAGGCACGAGCGGGCAGAGCGTGGGATGGCCGCGCTGTCCGACGCGCGGGCGCACGAGCAAACTGAACGCGCGCTGGCCTCCGCAATATACGAGGACTTCAGGAAGCGAATGTTTATGCACCAAGTAAGCGCGCGCGTACCGGATTTTGTCGAGTCCTCCCATAAAACCAAAATTTTTGGCTAGCCCACCGTTTCAGGACAAATTGCGTGCCGTCCTCCGTGTGTTGGCCTGTCACAATGCGTCGTCCTCATCGGTGGCACAATGTTTCACTTCGTTGTGGGAACTGATGGGCCTTACGCACCCCCAACTGTTCCATTTGTTCGCCGCCATTGCGCCCGAGGCGCAATTGCCGCACGCACTGCGCGTTGATCACCAATGGCAGTCATGCAAACGCGCACTGCACATGTTGCAGACCATCCATGTACGTACACGGATGGGCGAAGCGCTTCGCTATAGACTTTGATCAATATATGCCATTTTTTACCCCCATATATATAGCACCAATCAGCTTCAAGCCCACCCTTCGTTTTCCGCCCCCACCCTTGCCTATCGAGTTTGAATATCAGACTTTGGTCTAACTTTTAGACCTATTTGGCCGCGAGTCGAACGCCTGCGCAGATGAAGCATATGCTCAAGTTTCTGAAAGAAGGTCAGATCGATTAGAGGTCCCCTGGGCATTGTTCTTTCCTTTCCGTCCAATGTTTTCACCTTTAAAATCGGGTTGTCTCTTATTTTCTTCATTTTTTGACATATCTTATGCCTGAAACTGTCATAATCATTCATTTTCTCAGCCTCCATGGACATTACTTCGGAGCGGCACTTTTTCGAGACGTTGCAACGCCAATTCGCCGTCAGGGAAGAGCCGTTGTGGCATCTGTTGAGACGCGAATGGATGGGTGCCAAATTTGTTGATGCGTTAGTGTCTTATATTCGTTTGTCCTTACTTTTTAACAATTCATCAATATTTGCAGTGTTGAGGACTGGGAGTACGAACTTGTGGACATGGACAAGCAGCAGCAATGCACAAGCGAAACAGCGACAATCATTGGCCAAAATAATGCCAGCAATTTGACTGCTTGGGACAACAGCGGCGGCATTGTTGCTGATGGCCACCATCCCTTTGAGCATGTTCGGGTGCCCTATCGGCGCGACCCGTCCGAGCGCAGTCGGCTTCGTGTTCGACATGGACGCGTCACGGCGGAGCTGAACGGGCGGCTGTGCAACGTCACTATTGGTCAGCAGTCGATTGATATTTTTACATTTTTCTTCATTTAATTAAAGCTTATGCACCATCTGCGCCACCTGCTGCTGATCATCATCCTTCAACCAGTTCAGCTACAACAAAATCTCCTCCTCCTTCATTGGCAGGCGATGAAGTTGTGCAACAACAACAACAATCGCCACAAACATATCGTGGCAACCAACAGCCTCCGGCGAGCCGTTGTTGGACAAGGAAAATGGACATGGAGCTGATGTTCGCCTACAACAGAGCGGCTGGAGATGTGTACGTTTTTTATACTTGTGATTTGTGGGGGAGCATAGTATTTAAAGGAATTTCACAAACACCAATTTTTTGCAGCAAAAATTGTGTCTGTGCTTTCTTACAATATTTCGCGCAAGTCAAATTGGGCGAGGCAATTGAGGCGGATGAAGTTGAGAAACGATTAGTGCATTTGTTGGGCGTGGCCAACAAGCTAATGAGGAGGACGAGCGAACTCGACAAGAAATAAGTGATTAATTTATTTTATTCTGTAAAAATATGTTTCTTCATGAATAAATTTTATATTAAATCGTATTTCAGCAGTTGATTTTTGCATTTACAAGCGCAAGCAATATAGCAAAGAAATGAGATAGATTTTGGGGATTTGTTGCTGTTCAAAGGTCCGCTTTGTACTGGACACGCGTGTGTACCGTGTGAATTGCAGTGGAAAAGGAGCGCAGCTGCACCTGTTCGGCATTGTCAATGTGGCACTCACTCGAGTCCGCCCAGCCCTAACAAATTAAAATATTGCCGAATTCCCAGAAAAAAAAACGGTCATACCTCCGGCAACTCAGTGTCCCTGAACGTGTGGACAAGAACGTCGAAGGAACATTGCTGTTCGAGCAGTGGCAGAAAGGCCACCGAGGCGGTGATTTGCCTTCAAAAAATAGGACCCATGAAAAAGGACAGCAGTACTTATACCAAAATATTCGATTAGATTTTTGAATTTTACGAAACACGGCTAGAAACGGTCAACCAAAAATGCACCTGAGTACGTCGCTGATTTCCTGCTTTATTCGCTTTTCGTCTTTACTTGTCGCTGCTGTGCCATTGTCGCTGAATTAACGAGGAAAAAGTTTATGCCAAAGATTTTGACGACGAACCCGACAACATTTTCCTGCCCGTCCGCCGGCGTTGTTTCGATGTCGAATTGCCACCTTTCCAATGCCTCTTTACTGGCAATGTCCGTGATGACCAACACCAGCTTCTTCAGCTTCCTTTTTATCAGCATCATCTGTACAATTTGGAAATTGTAGGGAACGGAATTTTTTCAAAATAACATGGCCGGCTTGAAAAAATTTAGACCAACAGGAATCAAATATACAATAATATCGGTAATACTTCGGTTTGTCCCCCCCATTTAAAAATTCAAGTTTTAAAAAACCATAAAAACAAGTTTCTTGGGATTTTTAAGGTCGCTGATCACGAATCCGACATTCATTTCGCACAATACCGAACCCCGGACCCGAATTCGAACTGGGGGGGGACAAACCGAAGTATTACCATAATATCGCCTTCAAAAATGAAAGGTAAGGAAGGCCTTGAGTCAACGCAGAAAATCCCGCAAATAATTTCCAAAAACAAAAATGCATTTAGCCTCCGCCTACCAATTGCCAGTGAGCATGGATAGTGTTGTACAAACCTCAACATGCTCAAGGAGCGGGTGCAAAAACTTGTCCAACTTCGGGTCCTTGTTCACCAACAGTGTCATACCATACTTTTTCTCACTAAAAGCAATGGGTTTTCTGTTCAATTTTCTGTAATGTAATGGAATTGAAAACCGCGTGAAATTGTCGGACGGGTAAATGCCACGCTGGTAAAGAATGCTGTGAATGCCGTAATGGAAGAACTGTTGAACCATTTGTGCAGAACCTTTCAGCGTGATCGAATTTTTGGTTGCCAACTCCGTCATTTCTGTTTAGTGCTATAAATTAGAACAAAGAAAGTATTTGTCTAATGTCAATGTACTGGTTTGTCAGGGTTTCTGATCACTTGGGCATTCCCCTCAAACCCTAACAAATAGGATGGGATTTTGAATTGAATTAAAGAATTTCGTGGATAAAACACTACGCCAAAACAATTAAAAAAACATTTGAACTAGCTATCGAGTGCGGGAAAATGTACCAGGGCCAGGGGGATTGTTTGGGCGTCCATGTTCTTGGGTTTGTCAAGATAATTAGCCAAAAAGTGATCTTGTCTCACTGTTTAACCGTTTTGCTTATTACCTGTTTTTCTTTTTAGGTCTACGTGTAACCCAACATTTATTACGCTAACATTTTTGCACACGCAATAAAACCTGTAACAACAACAAAATGACATGCCAATCCGGGATTCGAGGTGCGTGCGTTGTGACATTAATTAATAAGTTTCAGAAAAAACTGCCGAAAATGGACTCATTTTACTCAAAAATAGCAGCAAATATGTTTAGCTGATCAGCAGCTGTTGGACTTTTTCGAGCAGTGCAAACAGTGCAAAGTACGCTTTGGCAAAATTGTGATCAACAACGGTGGGCACAGAGTTTGAAAAAATTTTAGTCGTTTTTTTAATATTTATCTTTTCAGAGCGCCTCTGTGTGAATCACAATTTGAAGCCATCAAAAGACTGGCGTAAGGATTGGAAAAAGTGGTAAGCGGCAGCAACTTTTGGCACTCTGACAGTTTTCAGCGGGTTGGGTGGCCTTAATCTCCTCTAGGGGCCCTTTTTCTAAACATTTGGATCTCGTTAACAATGGAAATTTGTTTTTATCGGATAGGGCTGAGTTGGGCTCATGTTTCCGATTTTTCATTTATAAAACAGTGCAATGGTTTGGGGAGTAAATACCCCTTTTGGCTATTTTTCCCTTTTTAATTGGCACAATAATTCAGTTTGCCCGAATGTGTGGACGCCTATGAGCCATGCTTTTTGTTGTTCCGTTTCGACTCGGGCCACGATTGGGTGTTGATCAGGTAGGAGAAGGAACACTGATCAGCTAAAGTTCGCTCAATTTGCGTTTGTCTCATTTTTTTGACAGTTTCTCCGATGACAAAGCGTCGACACGCGACAAAATGCTTTTGGCCGCAACCAAAGCGACATTTAAAGTATTGGCACGACAATTGAAGAAAATAATTTTAATTGTTTTTTTTCTTCCTTTTTTCAGTCCGAGTTTGGCCAATCCTTCATCCGTGCTGAGTACCAAATTGCCCACCGAAATGAGTTGGAATTAGACCAATTTGAGAAGCGCCATCTTCGAGGCGGCGGCGATGCGCATTTGGGCAAAGTTTGCATTAGTGGCCGGTGAAATCAAAAAACCCGAGAGCGGGACCGGGATTTCAAAAAGGTGGCCGGGCGGGATCCCGTGCCGGGATTCCGGCCAACCATCCAACTCGGGATCGGGATCCCGGGAAAATCACGGCCGGGATCCCGATCCAGCCGGGCACTCGTTTGCATATTAAAGATTGGCGCTGCCCCCCTCCCCCCTTTCGATGCGGTCCTGCTTGGAGCAATGTCGACCATGGCCCGATTTGCTTCCTTTTCCTCTCTTAGGACGCCGACGGCGCTCCTGCCCTCGACGCTGACGATGACGCGCGGCCTCTGTCCTTTGTTGAGCGTGAGCTGAGTGCAGTGGCCAAGGAACGGGCGGCCATTCCCTTCTCAATGCATGCCACACAAACACTGCGCGGCGTGCAGTTCCCCATTGATCAGGCGGGTCGAATGGGAAGGGCGGGTGATTGATTGGCCAGTGATCATGGAATGGGATTGACGGGTGATCAGAGTGGCGATCATTGTATTGGGTGGGCGGGTGATCAGAGCGGCCGGATGGGTTGATGGATGATCAATGGTGGGATCAGAGAGAGCCCGTAATCTTGGACGTTTTGGATGGGTTCGGGATTTTTTCCTAAAACATAATCTCGGAATTTTAAAATTTGTTAATCTGATTTTTTATATTCCAATTTAATAAAAATATATAAAACATTTATTTATTATTAATTCAGGATGCTGAAAAACGGCTGAAGGAATTTGCCGATGGCGAGCTGGATTTTGTGCAACTTTCGGTTAGATTTTTTTATTCCCAGCGTTTTTTTTTCATTTTAAAAATTATTTGCTTTCATTTTTCGGTCGATTGTCTGAACGAGGCCATCAAATTGGAGACGCATTGTGCGCGCGTTGATGCGCCGCAAGCGCTCAGTGCCGGCGGGGACGCGGCACTGATTCCGCCGAAGAAGCCGCGCTACTCACTGTTCCGCTTGCGCAATGCGGTGGACAACGACGATGGCACTGTTGCAGTGGCGGCAGGGCCAACATGTATGTGAGGGTGGACGGGATGGCGTTGATTTTGTAAGCGGAAAGCGAGTGCCAGAGGGGGCGGGCATAGCCGAGCGAGTGCCAAAAAATGTGGCATTATGGCGCAATTAAAACAGGGTTGTAACCGCATACTGGAAAAAATTCCGGTTTTTTATTCAGTGGGTGCCTCCATATTCAGACGCTTAAAACTTCATGGTACACAGAAATCCCCTCAAGGGAAAAATACATAAATCAATAAATTGTTCGTACAGTTTTCATTTACTCCGTGCCCCCGTCCGATGCGTGCACTATCAAAGAGAAGATGCTGTACTCCTCGTGCAAAGGCCCGCTGCTCGGCGAACTGCAGGGACCGTTGGGCGTACACATCGACAAAAAAGTGGGCCGTACGGATTTGTGTTGGGGGAAGGGGTAACAATTAGAAAATTTGTACACCACCCGTATTCACCCTCCTCGGGATGGCACATTTTGGGAGCTGGATGAGGGCAGAGGATCTTGATGCTTCTCCCTCCCCGACACACATTCTCCGATACGCCGACACTGTTTTTGGATTTGGAAAAAAAAATTTCGTCGGTACCGATGCCCTCGCTCCTGATAACATTACCATGCGGGGTGTGTAATTTAGGGGTATTCCAACATATTCAAGCAGTTCAGCAGGCACGCCGCATTGAATGTGTGCTAGCATGTCTCAATTTGTCATTGTTTCTGTTTAGATTGAGCTGGACAGTCGTGAGCCGTTGGACTATGCCTCTCTGATGGCTTATGTTGCGCCCGAGCCGCCGGCACAGCCGCCCTCGGCACAAATGGCCGCCCAATTTGAGCGTCCGCCGCGCCCGGGTGCCGGCCCGCGACGCATCACAAAAGTCGTCCAATGACAAAAAAAAAATTGCCGAATGACAGGGGATGTGAAAGCTGGCGTTTGCTTTTTTTCATTTACTAATTGGAAGCAGTTTGGCTTGGATTTATCTTTTCTAAAAATTTACGGGACACAAATTTCGAAGAAAATAAGGTACTTGTCGGTTATCTGTGTACAGATTTCAAAAAAAAAAATTTTTTCTTTTACCTTTATTACATCATATATAATCATTAAATGGTAGATTTTGTCATTTAACTTATTCTTATAGGTATTTTTGCACTTATTTTTAAAGATTTTTCAAACCAAATAATGTTGCGAATTTGGGACCTGCCAAGCACTGAGGAGGACGCCATCGCTTTTTTCCAGGCACGCGACCTTCACACCAATCGCCACTGTACAAAAGGACACCCAATGAAATTGTATTTGGGAAAAAGGCAAGAATTCGAGAGCTATTTCGCCGAATTCATGTGGAGATGATCGGTGACGGCGATATTTTCGAAGAATTAATGCGTGCGTGGGCGAAGGCCGTTAGAGTGATTTTTTTTATTATGTTCTACCATTTAATGATTATATATGATGTAATAAAGGTAAAAGAAAAAAATTTTTTTTTTGAAATCTGTACACAGATAACCGACAAGTACCGAAAATAAATCCTAGCCCTTTTTTCCTGTAATTTTGGCACTTTTCTGGATGATTTGTTGTGGGCCAGGGCACGGAATTATAAATAAACCCAACATTTAATCGGTGGGTAAGTCAAATATTTGCAGTCCCCTGGCCCAACTCTGCCGAGAAGTGAATGAAATGCCGGATTTAGCTGTGCCACACATACACACTTTGTGCAATCTTTACCACCCGCATATTGTATCCAAATAATACTTTGTCTCTGCTTTTATGTCGACAATATTTATCCATCAATCATTGTTTTTGTGCCCACTGTTAGTGTGGTAGGACACAAAAGTGCCGAGGGCATTTCAGGTTCTTGATAAATGGGACGTAATTTACTCCAGGAAAATAAAATGACCCCCCAATACCCGGGGGCAACATGTACAATAATGTTCGAAATCCGGGCCGGGCCATATTTGTCCAACCCCAAACTTATCCTCCTAACCGTCCATTCATTTTCTTGTGTGCCGTGCCGTCCCTCTGTTAGCTGCATAATGCTTATGTGTTGTAATTCACTCAAATCGTGAAAAATATTGTATTATTTTGTCTGTCTCTGTTGATCGTAAAACCCATCTCATCATTCATTCATTGTTTTTTTTTAGTCGTTGTCCTCCTGTTTTCTTTCTCTCATCAGTGATTTTCTAACGATTGTTTTTTCTTTTTGGTATTAAAAATGCTTATTATTTGGCCCTCCCTCTCTTTTGGCATAAATTTTTGCCATTTTTTGCACCTTAAAAATAAAAAAAAATGCATTGGAAATTTAGCCAAAATGACGACCTGTGAAGGCTTGCTTCTCTTCTGCCATTATTTTGTGTGCTGAATTCAACGGTCATATTTTTTGTAAAATAAAAATGAACAAAAGGGTAGAGAAAATTGATTGGAGTTTATGTAGTTCCAATTGAATTTCAGCTCTTTAAATTAAAATAAAATACATTAAAAAATTGAAAAAAATTATTGTTTTATTTGGGATAATAATTGCAACATCGCTAGAGGCATTTTCACACGATTTTGTATAATGTCCGTTCACATTCCATGGCATCAATTAATTGTATTCACATTTAACCACCATATCTGTGTTTAAATGGGCACGGCATAATTGCTGTTCCCCCGGCGATTGTTGGCGCTTGGTTTTTCACGGAAGATGGCACTGAATTGGCGCGCCGGGTCGGCCTTGTTCGGCTCGTAATGCTCGACTGACCCCGACCATTGTTCAACTGCAGCAGAGATCATTCAGATAGATCTGTGATCGGGGCGGGTCCGGTTCAGTCACTCATCTCTCTCTCTCTCTCCCTCTCTCTCTTTATCCGCTTTATCCTCGAGGCATCGCTCATCCGCCGTTCCTCAACAAATCCTCGACAAATCGCGCCCCTCCTCCACCCCAAATTCATTCGTCCATAAAATGATGTGTTTGGAATTGTCGTCGTTGGAAATGAGGTTATTTTATTCCAAATCGATGGATGATGAATGAATGAGTGAATGAATGCTTTCTGCCGTCGTCGCTGCTTTCATTCCCCCCTAAATCCCTCCTTCAAGTCGCCGCCGTCCGTCTGCTGAACACTTTTGGTCTTCAAAAATAGCGGATTTTTCGCGCGCGCCAAAATTCGCTACAATTTTTCGTTTTTGGGATTTAAAATTGTACAGTACAGTACTTATCCTGCTTGTCATCTCCCCGCTGAAATTTTTAAAAATTTTTTTAAGGGTAATTTTAAGTGCTTGTTTTACGTTACCTTGCAGATTACGTGCAAAATTTGAATATATAATCTGTGACTGATTATTAACCAGCAGGGGCGTCCATGGTCGAGAAAAATTGGACGGACAAAGGGGCTGCTGCGCCCAACGGGCATTCGCGGATGTCCGGATATTCTAGCGACTTTTTTAAGAAATCCTGCGGATAAATAATACTGACATGGATATGAACATCGCGGATATCCGGACATGGATTTTAACAAAATGTGCCAATTTGGACACCCCGGGTTTTAAAACAGTAGGATTTGTATGGATCACATGAACAACAATTACATATTTTATTTATTTGAAAATACATACTTTAGTATAATAAAATAATTATTATTTTTCTCGCGAAAAATGCGAACGCCGCCGGCGCCAATGCGCCGTTTGCTGTTCTGCCACGGGTTGGGCTGCGCCAAAGGGGACGCCCAACTGCTGATGGCACAGTGGGCACAACGCAAACCCATCAAATTGCAAATGTTCTATTTGATTTACATACATTTCCTATATTAGAACCCCCCGGGGACAATATTTTTTCAACTCCCCTCCAGGGTAGGGCGGCTCTATTAGAGTAATCAACAAAAGGGGATGGATGGGCTTAATCCAATCCCTCTCAAACGCATAATTTGAGGGAGGAGGGAATTATAGGAAAATGAAAATTTAAATTTTGCTTAATAATCATTTCAATTTTAGAATGCAATACAAAAATTACGGCGATATGAACAATGTTTGGTCGGTTAATGATTGGGGTGAGTTCCTCTAATTTAACTACCCCCCCTCCAATTGACCCCCCTACTAAAATAACAGGATTGGAAGGCCCTTTAATTTAACATCCCTTTACAATGGACCCCCGCTCCCTTTTCAAAATGATATAGAGCAATATTTGGAAAGCCTTTATTTAACCCCTCCCCCCTCCAATTGACTCCCCCCCCCTTCTAAAGCAATATTGTCATGATTGGAAGGCCCTTTAACCCTCCTCCTGTTCGGATCATCATCCACTTATTTTTGGATCCGTTTGTTTGTCCGTTCAGTGCGCGACATTGGCGCCGAATTGGCGGCGGCACGCGAAGGGTGCGCGACGGCGGCCGATGCGTCACGCGGCACAATGTCCGGCGGCGGTGGCACAATTGCCGTCTGTGTGTCCGCTGGTGCGCAAGCGTTGCTGCGTGCCCTTTGGCATTCGCCACATTTGGCACAAAATTTGGACGGTAAGCATTGAAAAGCGATTAAAAATATGGCACTTTTCAATTAAAAAATGCCGCATTTGCAGGCCTTTTGCTGCTGTCCCCCGCGGTTGGCATGGAACTTCCAAATTATGTGCAGAGAGTTTTGCCCAACCAATGGGACGCATTGAGGTAGAGAGCAACAATTGTGGTTGAATAATTATCGGTTTTAAACCGGCCTCCCCCCGGGTTCGAATTATCCGAACCCCGGTTTTCGGTTTTGGCCCTAAAATGCCGCTTCCGATAACTTCAGGGTTGGATAATATCGGTAAACCGGCCCCCCGGGTTCGAATTATCTGGTCCCCGGTTTTGGCCCTAAAATGCCGGTTTCCGATTTTGTTGCGGTTACCTAACTGATCATTTCAACCCGGAAAAAACAAGGGGCCATAGGTTTCGGGAAGCGGGGAACAGACCCAAACCCAAAAAGGGGCCGGGGATCGGCCCAAAGTTCTGCTGCTGGGGAGGACAGGGGAGAGGATTAAAAATAATTGGGGGATAACGCTATATTGGGACTTTATCAAATTCCGGTCCACATATCCTTTTTTTTTGCCCCAAGGGCCGGCCTGTCGGTGGAGCATCCGAGTTCCGACCACACGGTTCGACTTCGAACATGCCTGGACAGCCTGCTGGACTATGAAAGGGTTCGGTTTTGATCTGGATAACACTTTCAAAATGTTTTTCGATTGGTCGAAATGAGTCGAAAATTGGCCAGAAAAGGTCGGAATAAGTTGAAATTGGCCAAAATTGGTCGAAATGGGTCGAAATAAGTCGAAATTGGGTCTAAATGAGTCGAAGTTGGCCAGAAAAGGTCGGAATTGGTCAGAAAAGTCGAAATTTGCCTCGACGAAATGGAAAAAAAATTCTGCTACATTTTTGTAAGTACATCAAATCATTGTTCAGAATTGCATCCTTCGCCGTGACACGTCGCTGCCACCGCTGCACTTTCCCGTTCGCATTGTGCACGGACTCCATGACAAAGTGGCAACAAAAAATTAAAAAAAAATTTGAAACCCAAAAAAGGTGGCACATTTTTTAGGACGCTTTCTTATTTTGGCATTTTTTGTGCCACTTTTAGCCGCTGTCCCATAAATCCCACCCGGTTGACCGGTCTCTAATGTCGTCCCCCAAAAAAACAGTTGGTGCCACTCGCAAATTGCGTCGAACTTTTGCACCGAATGCCGGCCCGGGACAAAGCAATGCATGTGGTGCCCTGCGGGCATGTGATAACGGTGAATAAAATTTGGCAGTTTATAATTACATTTTATGCTTTATCCTCCCAAAATTGGCCAAAATTACAATTATATCCCCCAAAAGGATGCCGCCACGGTGGCCCATGCGTTGGACAGCCTTTGGGCGGCGGCGGCGACGACGACGGCGCAAATTGGGCGCCGCCGGGCGGACAATGCGCGGGATGAAACGCCGGCGGCAAAAGTGACGCCGGAGGCGCTTTTGGGATGAAAAGCATCGGAAGTGGCGCCTAATTTTTAAAAAATGTGTGCTTGGATTGTGTAAAACATTTTATTATATTCGTAAAAATGAGAGAGCAAAAATGAAAAATGCGTGTCAAAAATCAATGGAAAAGATAATGTAAAAATAATAATAATAATAATGCTAATAATAATTAGGGTAGTGTTCATGGTCAGGGTTAGCCGCCGAAAAAATGGGAGGTCGAAAAATTAGTCGAACCGATTACCGGAACTCCCGGTAAAACCGATTTTTCTCTACCCTAATATAATAAAACAATATAATAATACCAGACAAAAAAAAAACACTGGGGGCGAAAGGGCACAAAAAAAGGGGGGAGGGGAGGGACAAAAAATCAAAAATAATAATAATAATAATAAGTATTATTGAAAATGAATAAAAATTGCTCGCTGTTTTTGGGGGGTGAGTTGTGTGACTGGGTCTTTTGTGCTTTCAACTCTATAAATACAACAGGTAAAAATGATTGCACCGACAACAGAGACAAAAAAAAAGAGTATAAAATATACGGTATACAGAATATATACTACGGTATACAGACGGTATAACCCCTAATCGATTACCGTATACATTGGTCACATACTGCCGTATAATGCTAAGAAGTCTACTACCGTACATACACATACATCATACTATGGCAGACTAAGAGTCCCGTATATCATACCAAGGTGTACTAATAGACAGCGGTATAATGAGAGTCTAATATCGTACAAACGGAAAGTCAACTACCGTATACATAGATCATGTTATGGTATACTAAGAGTCTACTACCGTATACATTGGTCATACGTAGGTATACTAATAGTCTGCTACCGTATACATTGGTCATACGTAGGTATACTAATAGTCTGCTACCGTATATCACATACTAAGATACACTAAGAGTCTACTACCGTATACTGTATCGACTGACTGTATAATACCGTATAATAATAATAATAAAAGTAAATGAAGGAAAAGTGAGAGTTGGTGAACAAAGTAGCACCCTCACAGCACAGAAGAGAAATGAGATGACGAACAACAAAAAACGGCATGCCAAAAGCGATGAAATTTGTGTGTGAAATTGTTGTGGTGTCAAAAATGGCGGACGGACGGAGTGCCAATTGTGTTATTTTGTCAGGACAAAGTATATACCTACATGTCTGTGGCATATTGTCAATCCGTCTTTTGGCGCCGAGGGGGGCAAATGTATTTATTGTGAGTATAAAATGAATGGATAAAATTAATTTCGGTCAATTATTGTGTTAAGCCGTATGAGATTTGCTTGCTGATGAGTGTATGTAGGATGATGATGAAATGATTGCTGCTGGCTGTTTGTTAGACACATTTTGTGGGCTGATCGGAAAATTGGCGTTGGAGTCGATCAATGTCATCAATCAATCAATCAAATCCGCGTCAGAGAGTCGGGAGACGGAGAATGATCGATCAGTCAGAGAGTCAGGCAAACGCGTGACGTGACGTCATCATCATGAGTAGATGGTGACCACTTCGGAGCCCGTGCCGCGCACCAACAGCACACGTCGAATGCCTTCCGTAAGCGCTTCGATGAATTCCATGTCTGAATGAATGAATGATCGATCACTGATCAGAGTGAATGGAAAGGGATTGAGATGGATTTGGTGGCACATCGGGTCCGAAGAGCAGCAAGTTTGGCACAAGTTAGGGGTGCCAGATGTAGAGGTCGGGCGGTGGTTTGGGAAGAATGCCCAAAACGATCGAGAATCAGATCAGGTGGCGAGATAGGGAAAAAGTCCCAAATATCAGGGTTGTGATCAGAGAGAGGTCGAGTAAATGTCCCAAGTCCCCAAATTAGGGTTGATCTGGACCGGGATTATTAGCCTGGACATTTTCAAACTGGGAATTCCTGTCCCAAGCCCCCAAATTAGGGATTGGTCTGGACCGGGATTATAGCCTGGACACTTGCTATCGGGATTTCCCGGTTTTGGTCAATTTACCGAGAGTCGCGGTTTTACCAAAAATCCCAGCCCAGACCAACCCTAGCCCAAAATGTTGTCGGGGCTTTATCTTGGAGCAAAAAACGCACAATAAGCGTCGTGTTGCCCAACTTCGGGTGGGCCTGGCAAATTGACGATCAACAGTTGTGCGTCCGCGCTCAGCTCGCGCATGTGCTGGTTCAGCTTCATCGCCGTGTGCATTCGTGCAACTGTTGTGGGAATTGGCTGAGCCTAAAAAGTGATAATTTTAAATATTAAAATTTAAATTGCCTATTTAAAATCAAGAAAAAAGGCACCAAGCCGTACCCAGAAAAAATTTTCGGGGGGAAGGGTGGGGGAATCGGAATTTTTTCAAATTTTTGGTTTTGGGGGAGGGGAATTTAAAAAAAAAATTTATTTGCTAATGGGAAAAAGCATATTTTCCCATCCCCCCCCCCCCTGGATACGGGCCTGGGGGAGATGATTTACATAAAAAGCAAATTTTTCCCATTTCGGGTGAGAAGGGGACGGGAAATTGAGAAAATTTTCCCGAATTTTCCTTCCTTTTGCTGGGGAAAAAGTAAATTTTTCCCATTTCAGGGGGGTAGGGACCCCCCCCCCCCCCCTTATCCCCCGTTGGATACGGCCTTTAAGGCATGAATTGTGTTGTATGTACTGTACAATACCTCATTAGGGCTCGGGCTCACATTGAGCGTGTTCGACCCCCGCGGGGCCGAAGCGGCGGCGCCAGCGGCAGGCGGCAGCTGTACTTTGACGGGCGAAGAACAACTGTCACTGCCACCAGCAGACGAGTCCAGCGAGGGCTGTTGAAACTGCAGCAGATTGGAAAACAATTTTGCGGGCATTGTGCCATAAATTATGCCAACAAATGAAATGCCATCGATGGACTGTTGGACGATGGATTTGTTTACATTTTGTTGTACCAAAACATAATTTGTCATTTTTGGCACATAATCTTTGACCACGCTTGTCTCACCCACCACGCGACACTCTCATCCTTTGTTTTGGATTAGGTTTATGTCGCAGCCTTACGGGGACAAAAATGGGTCGGTCGAGCATCGCTAAGGCCGATCCAAAAATTCCGGAGACCTAGGTGTCTCCGGGATTCGGGGCTCGAGGTCGGGTGAGTCGGGCACAGTGGACGGGGTCAAGGGTCAAATATGAGGCCCAAAAAAATCCGGGAGGTGGGGAGGGCGTCTGAGTGCAACCCAACCTTGGGATTGGGTTCACACCTGGACTGAATTGTCGCTGAAGCGCACTTTGTTCCCGTTGCTGGCCATCCCATCGGTTGCGGGCGCCGATGCCATTTGTGCCAATGCCGCCGCAGCGGGCCTCTGCTGCTGTCCCCCTTCGTCCTCCTCGCGCACAGCACACAGAGTGTTGGCCTCAAATTAGTGAACATCCCCCGGGGGTTCAATCCCTTTTATTGTGAGAAGAGTGGGGTTCTATTGGAGGGGGGTTGTATTATCGAATCAGTCAGCAGTCATTGTCCGATCACGGAGGACGGATAGTCTAAGTCTGTACGGGTTAATGTTTTCGTCTATATGCCGTGTTCTCTCTGATTGAAGCCCTAGAGGGGGGGGGGGGGTTCTATTTCAAGGCACCTCGAGAGGCGTTCTATTTCAAGGCCCCCTCGAGAGGCGTTCTATTTCAAGGCCCCCTCGAGGGGGGTTCTATTCCAAGGCCCCCTCGAGGGGGGGGGGTTAAATTGAAGGGGGGCGCGAGTGGATTTACTCACTCTGGCCGAGTCCTGCGATGGCGCGTCCGGATCAACGGTGGAGGAGCGCCGCCGGGCGGCCAAGTCGGGTCGCGAGTATTTTCGCTCCAGCACCGCCTCGTCCATTGTCGCCTTGGGGGATGGGCGCGCGCGGATTATTTCACATTTTCCTTCGAAAAAGTGGCCAATTTTTGTGCCAATGCCGCCCACCTGAATGTCGGCCACTTTTTCGTTGTTTTTGGTGCCCATTTCGCGCAGCAATTTGACACGCTCCTCAATCTTCAGTGTCCGCTGGTAAACGTACGGCTCAATCTCCGTTGAGTCAATTTCCAGCACAAACACTTGGGCCTCAATGCGCAAATGGTACAGAAAGCGTTCCAAGTCCTGATTTATAATAAATAAATAAAAATTAATTAATTTAAATATTTTTCAATGTTTAAATTGGTATAAGACAGTGCCATCGCAAAGTGCCGGGGGGGAGCAGTGTTCGGACAGGACCGGCATCCGACCCCAAATGAGATTTTGTTGGAGAAATCTTGGTCCCGGTCAATCCGTGCCCTTCCTGTACGGGATCCAGGTAAAAATGGCACCCGGAATTATGAGGAATCCCGGTCAGTACCGGATCTGAAATCCCGGAACATAATTCCCGGTTCCGGTAAATCCCGATCGCGCTTCCAGGCTTTTGCGCATTTGCCCCGCCCATCTCCCGCCAGTTTAAATAATCCATTCCGGCAGGATTAATTCCATGGGGGCTATCAGTCATTTTAAGGGTTTCCCGGTTTAAATAAAAATTTTGAATTATTTTCTCCCATTTAAATTAAAATTTGCCCAATTTTTAAATTACTTTAAAATTGTTTTTTGTCAATTTTTTTACCCTTTTCATTTGCAAAGTGTTATCCTCCGGTTGCGCAAATGTGAACAAACGTACCGTCGTATTTTTCCACGTCTAAAATTATTGTTCAAACAATTTTTTTCCATTTTCCATTCGCTTGCGCATTCATTGCCCACCAAAATGTGCACACTTCGCCCCCCCCCCCCATTCCTTCCACTGTCAAATATGCTGAAAAGGAAGCCCCGGCTGCATGGCCGCGTGGCCTAATGGACAAGGCGCCTGACTTCTAATCAGGAGATTGTGGGTTCGAGTCCCACCGTGGTCATCATAATATTTTTTGAATTTTTTTTTCGACGAAAATGAGCGCATTTCAATTCGTTGCGCTTCCCGATATTTAAGGATTAAATGTATTAATTGTCTGTTTAAGTATATAATACATTTTCCCCCTAAAAAAATGAATTTCCCAATAATTAGAGACAAAAAATTAAATCGTCGGAACGGAGTCCCCTAGGGGGGCAAAAAGCCCAAAAATGCCGTTGAAAAAAAGGAATTTCCCGGAGGGGTCAAAAATTCAATCCCCAGGTAAAATGAAAGAAAATTTCATCGAGATAAATTCCCCAGCAGAGAGCCAATGCAAAAATGCCCAACCTTCGGTTAAGAAAAACGGTGTCACCGGAGGGCAAAACGCCCGAAAATTCCGTTTAAAAAAAGGAAAATCCCCGGGAGGGTAAAATTGAGCCGAAAATAACGATTGGATTTCTCTTCTTTTAATATACCTTATGTTTGATGAGCAAAAATGGGATCAGCATCAGTAAACCACCGTCGTGAACGACCTAAGAAAAAAAAATTTGCATTTTTCCAGAATTTTTTTTTTTAATTTCATCAAAATCTCACCCAATAAATGTCGATGGTCCCCGCGAGACGGTCACTGTGGCTGGGAAAGGCACTGGCATATTTTGGCACTAAAACGGCACAGCCGGCGGCCCCAATGGTGCGGATCAGTTGGGCAAATCGGTTGGCCTCCAACATTGGATCTTTGCCCTAAAAATGATAATTTAAATTTTATTTAAAATTTTATCCCTCTCTCTCTCTCTCCCTCCTTTTCTCTCCCTATCTCTCTTTCACCCTCCCTCTCTCTCTCCACTTTTTCTCTCTCCCTATCTTTCTTTTACCCTCTCTTCCCTTTTTCTCTCCCTAACTCTCTTTCACCCTCTCTCTCTCTCTCCCCTCTCTCTCTCCCCTTTTTTCTCTCCCAATCTCTCTTTCACCCTCTCTCTCTCTCCCTATCTCTCTTTCATCCTCTCTCTCTCTCTCTCTCTCTCTTTCACACTCTTTCTCTCTCAGTCCCTCTCTGTGGCTGCGTGAATATTCTCTCAAATTTACCGGTCCACTCGCGGACCAATGTTCGGGCCATGCACAAACAACGCTAAAAAAGGAATTTTAATTTTCGTTTTTTTTCAAATTTAATTTTGCCATTTTTATTTATTTTTTATAATTATTGTGCCATTTTAATTCATTGGATGGCCACCTGTTGTGCCGAAGTCCGCCCAGTCCGGACGTTTGGATCAGATGGGAGACGCCCTGAATGTACTGGTCGGCGACCAGCACCTCGCAGAAGCCGCGGATGCGACTCGCCTTCACTTCGTCGTGCAAATTCTGTGTGCGAATTGTTCCTCTACTTTTTATTATACCCTTTTTCCCTATATTAAACCCCTATAATAGAGCCCCCAGGGGCATATGAAAACAATAATTTAATATTTGCAAAATTCACAATTTGTTATGGTTTGGAAAAGAATGCGCGCGCACCTCCCAATTCGTGTTCCCTATATTAAAGCCCCCTATAATAGAGCCCCCTGGTGAATTGCAACCTCTACAATGGCAATTCCTATATTAAAGCCCCACTCCCTATAATAGAGTCCCATGGTAAATTGCAACCTCTACAATGGCTATTCCCTATATTAGTCCCCTATAATAGAGTCCCATGGGACATTGCAACTTCTACAATGGGTTACGGGTGGGAAAATGTCGCGCACCTCGCGAATTGTGTCCAATTCGGTGCCGGCCATTTGCGCGAATTGGCCCTCCACACATTCGGCCACCAATGTGAGCCCTTTGCCCGCCTTCAATTGGCCCACAAATGCGAGCAGTCCACGACGGGTGGACTCCAAATTGGTGAAGAGGCCAGACATGGACTTGGACGGGTGGAGGACGAGCTGAACAAAATGCCAACACATTTACAAAGAAAAAACGAAACGGACCCCAAAAATAACAACAAGGCTGACCCAAAATGCCAAAGACCAACTTATGAAAAATGCCAAGATTGCCGAACTATAGGACCCATCGAAAATGCCAAAATTGATAAACCTATGAACGCCAAGGTTGCCAAACTAGGACCCACCAAAAATTCCAAGATTGCCGAACTAGAAGGATCCATCAAAAATAGCAAAATTGATTAACCTAAGAAAATGTCAAGATCGCCGAACTATAGGACCCATCGAAAATGCCAAAAACTGATCCACCTATGAAAATGCCAAGATCGCCGAACTAGAAGGACCCATCAAAAATAGCAAGATTGCCGAACTAAGACCCATCAAAAATGCCAAGATCGCCGAACTAGGACCCACCAAAAGTGCCAAAATTGATAAACCTATGAACGCCAAGATTGCCAAACTAGGACCCACCAAAAATGCCAAGATTGCCGAACTAGAAGGACCCATCAAAAATAGCAAAATTAATTAACCTATAAAAATGGGCCCGAAATATGCCCAAATGTACTGACCAATTGGGGTCGCCAATTGCGCGTGTGTGTGATGCCACTCGAGTCGACATTGAGCAGTGCGAACCGCGCAGCGGACAGTGCCAACCCTTTGAGGCCATCGCCCCATTCCTTCTCCGCTCCCATGTATTCAATGTCTGTAGGGGTAAATGTCAAAATGTTGACAAAAGACCGAAAAGTTGACAAATTGTCGTAACAAAATTTTTGTCGACAAATACTGTATTTCCTATTAAAAAAGGCCCTGGGCTTCCACATATTTTTCAACATGCTCTCAAGAGGAATTTCTTTTATTAGACGGTGACTTCACTGGAAGGGGGGGCTTCTATTCCAAGGGGTGCTTAAATCATGGGTATTTCATTTTTTTATTCGATTAGATTGGGAAAGCTCCAAATGTGGGGAGGAGAAGGGGGCTTCTCTTCGAAGGGGTGCTTAAAATAGAGGGAGCTTTTTGGCTAGATGGGGGGGGGGGCTTCAAATTTAGTGGGGCTTCTATTAGAGGAAATTCGAAATCCAATTGTAAACTTACATTTGTACACTGCGGCACCGATGAAAATGGCGACCAATGCGAAATACCAAGCGGAAATGAACATGACCGCCACACAGAGAAAGGCACCAAGCGTGGAGAGGGACCAATGGAAGTATTTGAAGGACGGACGCCACCCGGGGGCTTTCATGATGGACTGAGGCCGGGAAAATAACGCATTGTTAGGGGGATATTGACTCGGCAAATCGTCCGGGATTTCGAAATGGACTACATCCAAATTAGGGTATTGAGTCCCGACCCTTCGAGGGCAAAAATGCCGGATATCGGCTCAGGGGTCGGGGAAGAGGAGCCAAAATGCCGTTGAAAGACAAAGCCAGAGGTTCGCCGCGACTTAAACCTACCAAAAAAAATGTTGCCCTCCCAAAACCCGAAAGAGTCGAACCCGAAACCTGAAACCCGAATTTTTCCTCAACCTGGGCTTTTTCTCAACCCACGACAACATTTGACTCAAATTCCAGCAAAAACATTTTCGTTTAAATCCATCAATTCAAACAACCACCTGCTGTTTAGCCTTCGAGCGAGAGTCGTCAATTCCTAATAGTACCCCCCCCCCCCCCCGCCGAAGGTTTCCAACTCCGAAACTCATCCCCCCCAAGGGTTGGCCGTCCACCTGAAGTGCGCAAGCCGCGTTCACACCCAAATAGCACATCAGAAAGAATTGGGTGATCAGTGCCGTGATGTTTTCAATGACCGCGATCAGAATGCCAAGCCAACAAATGCACAATGTGAGGAAAATGGCACGGATTGGCTCCCCGCGGGCGTCCGTTTTTTGGAAGGGCCGCAGGAAGGGAAGCACATCTTTAAAGAACCCATGGTTAACGTATTTACATATTTAACCCACCTCTAATTAACCCCCCCCCCTAATTAACCCCCCCCCCCTCTAATTAAGGCGGCCTCCACACTAGTAAGCCCTCACACCTCTAATTAATGCATCCCCTGGGGGGGGGGGGGGTTAAAATAAAGCCCCACTCTAAGAAGCCATCCCTAATAGAGTCCCCCCCCTTGTCCATAGGTTTAGGACCGACCGTCGGCCGAAATTGCCTGCAACAAACGCGGCGCGCCCGTCAGCGATTGCATTCCGGCACCAATTGTGGAGGAACAGCAGCCGATCTGTGAAAGCGCAAAGTCAAATGCTGGCGAGAGAGGGCGAATTACAAACAACAACAACAAAGGCACAGTGCCTAATTTGGAAAAGTGCCAAGACTTTTTTTCCTGTGATTTCTGATCATACAAAGAGTGAGAGAGAGAGAAATAGAGGGAACAAAAGAGTGGGATAGAGAGCGAGAGATAGAGGGAGCGAGAGAGAGAGAGAGAGGTGGAGCGAGAGAAAAAGAGCGAAAGAGAGAGATAGAGAGTGATCAGAACATTGATTTCGAAATGATTTCCTATTTTGAATACCATTTTAATGATCTTTGATCATTCAAAATCTGGGCACTCCCTCTGATCAGTGAGTGAAGGACGACTGATCATTGGGACAAAAAGGCGGCGCGCGAATGGCTTAATAAGTGCACCACAAATTGGTCGTACCAGGATGAACAGCGGCTGCGGGATGGCCAATTCGGCGATGACCAGCCGACCCATGGCGGACTGGCCGAACTTGTCCCGGATGAACATTTCGGCAACGGAGGAGCCGAACAGCACAGCGCCGGCCATGTACACAATGCTGGTGGTCAGCTGGGCACCCAAAGTGCCGACGGGGATGGATCGGGACGCATCTGTAACACACACACACACATTACGGTATGGGAGGGAATACTGTAGACAAAGAGATAGACAGAGAGCGGAGAGAGAGAGAGAAATTGTGTGGGAGGGAGAGCTGAGAGAGTGCGGTGAGGAAAAAGGAGAGGGAACGAGAGAGAGTACGGCAGACTGTAGTGGGGGTATACTGTAGACAAAAAGACAGACAGAGAGCGGAGAGAGAGAGATCGTGTGAGAGGGAGAAATGAAAGAGTGAGGTGCGGAGACAGTGTAGAACACTGTAAGAAAAAAAGACAGGCGGTCAAGAGAGAGAGGGAATGAGAGAGAGAGTACGGTAGATTATAGATCACTATTAGAGAGAGAGAGAGAGAGAGCGAGAGAGGGAGAGAGAGGTGAGAGAGAGAGACAAAGAGAGAGGTGAGAGAGAGAGAGATAGTGAGAAAAGGGGAGTTGTGCGATAATGGTGAGAGATCAAAGACTGGACTGACCCCTCAGGTTGCCGGAACGATTGGAGCCCGCCATGATGCCGGTGACAGAGGGAAAGAAGACACCGACCAAAATCCTGGCATATAAAAACGTTGCGGGCGGGGGAGACAAAAGTTGCCATTGGCATCAATCGGTCAGTGTTGCCGCCCTGAAACCGCTAAATCCCGAAACCCAGGGACCTTTTTCGACCCAAAACCCGTAAAAATTTTTCAAACGCTTGACCAAAAGCCGAAAACTCCTCTATACTATTTTCTATATTGGTGTCCCTGTCTCGCCCTTTTGAAGGGGGTGAAATATAACGTACTCCCTTTATTTGTTCCCCCCCCCCTTAATAGTGCCCCTTTTTGGATTAGGGTTAAAAATAGTCCCTCCGGGGACACTTAAAGCCCGACCCAAAAAGTTTTTCCCTTCCGGCGGCAACACGGATAGGTTGGTATTGACAATGGCACACACATGAATGAAGTGGTTGTGTCCGCGAACACCCAAAATGCCGTCCGCCGATTGTTTGGGTCGGGCGGCAGTTCGACAGTGCTCGAGTCCAACTTGGTCAGCACGTCGCCGTTCCGCCTGAAGCCAAATGTCGTTTTTGTATTCCCTATATTAGAGCCACCCCTCCTTTAATAGCCCCCTCCTCCTCCAATAAAGCCCCCTCCCTTTGAGGAGGGCTAAAAAATCGACCACCCAACTCTAAGAAAACTCCCTCTTTATTACAGTCCCTCGTTGCTTGAGGCTTGAAAAATAGAGCCCCCGGGGGGCTCTAATATAAATTTACAGTAATCCACGCCAACCCGACGCTGGTCAAACTCAGTACAGTACCCGCAGCAAATGCCGACGCCGGCCCTGCTCACCTGTATTTTGAGTACAAATTCTCGAAGAACACTCCGCTGGAAATGCCGGGAATGGCCGGCTAAATATGGACAGAGTTTAAACAAAAATGCCATTTCAAATGGTTGTTTTTGAATTTGCCTTCATTCGAATTGCGGACGGATCCTTTTGCAGCACGCGCTCAAAGTAGCGGTCACAGTTGGAGATGACGGGCGGTTGGGCATAGGCAGGGACTTTTGAATTGCGAAACCTGCCGAGGGGGGGACGAAAGTTGGCACTTTCCCTTGGAAGGCACTTAGACACAGCTACATATGGCACACTCGCGCACAAGTGCCATCAACAATTTTTTGCTTCTGATCCTCTTGCTCTCTCTTGCGCCCTCTTTCTCTTCCACCCACTCTCTCTCTCTCTCTTGCGTCCCCTCTCTCTCTCTTTCTTGCGCCCTCTCTCTCTTGCGCTCCCTCTCTCGCTCTTGCGCACTCTCTCTCTCTCTCTCTCTTGCGCCTCTCTCTCTCTCTCTCTCATTTGTCAATCGAGAAATGTTTCAGTCCCGAGCAGCTCCAATGAATGGCTGCCGTGTTCTCCTGACCTGCCTGCCCTCGTCGTGGTCGTCGTCATTGTTGTTGCTGTGGTTGTGTGCTGCCGAACAGTGCCGCCGTCGTTGGCGTCGTCCGTCCCGCTCAGTGCCATCGGCCGCCCATCCGCCCCAATTTTGGCACCGCCGCTGCTGCTGCTGCTGTTGGCATCCACACAGAACACTTTGCGCAACCCTTCGGCACTGCACTCGGGCACAAAGCCCTTTTGCCGTTCAAAACTGCTCAAATCCACCGGCCGATTGCCGACCATACAAAATCTGTAAAATAATTAATTTGGGTGATCGGCAAATTTTAAAAAATGCTGCCAAAAGCGCATCAACTAATGTTTCCTAATAATGCCTCCGCCGTTGGGGCTCTATTTTTGACCCCCCCCCCCCTAATACAGTTTCATGGCACTGTTTTTGACACCCATCCCCCCCCCCTCTAAAGCGGTGTTCTATTTCATTCGGGGGGGGGGGTTATTTTAGTAAATACAGTATTAAACCATGCGGGGTAATGCCAATCATGAAAAATGCCAAAATGCCTTCGCCGTTGGCTCTTTTTGACCCCCACCCCCTTCTAATACTCCTGTCATGGGCACTGTTTTTGACACTTCCATCCCCTCCCCCTCTAAAGGTGTTCTATTTCATTCGGGGGGGGGGTCTTTATTTTAGGAAATACAGTAATTTAACCATGCGGGGTAATTCCAATTATGAAAAATGGCAATCAATTGTTTGTCCTACAGTAGTAACAATTACTGTAACGAGTCGGAGCCTTCAAATTTGAGAAAAATGCCGACAAAAGTGAACAGAATGCACGCGATCACGATCAGCACGGCGGGCAGTGCAAATTTGTTCACAATTTTGACGCCCGCCAGCACAATGAGGCCGACCAAAATGAGCAGCAGCGAGCCGAACAGACGGAAATTGTGGTACTGAAATGGCATGGCAAAATTGGGTAAAAAACCGGGAAAAGCTGGGATTAAGCATCGGCCACCGCCGACATTTTTAAGCATTCTCCCTCGACCTGGATCTAACCTCTGACCCGAAACAAAATGCCATCCTCGACGGATCTCCGGCTTTAACTGTCCCAGATCCGACCCACGATCCGGTACCTCTGATTTACCCCCTCCCCAACCGCTTTTCCCTCGCCCGCTTTATCTGCCAACCGCTTTATTTGCCAGCAACCGGTTTATCCCCCAACCGCTTTATCTGCCAGCCGCTTTGTCAGCCGCCCGGTTTATCCGCAATCCCGCTTTATCTGCCAACCGCTTTGTCCCCCGTCCGGTTTATCCCCCGCCCGGTTTATCCCCAATCCCGCTTTATCTGCCAACCGCTTTGTCCCCCGTCCGGTTTATCTCCCGCCCGGTTTATCCCCAATCCCGCTTAATCCGCCAAGCTTTATCCCTCAGCTTCTTCTCCTACCATGTCTTCGAACACTTTTGCCTGTGGCATAATGTAGATGAGGAATATTTCCACAGCACCAATGATGTACATTGAAGCGGCTACAGTGGTGCCCAAATAAAACTTTAAATGAAATCAAATTCAAAAATGTGTGCCAACAACGGAATGCCAAGCATTGGGCTCACCAAAACGCCAACAGCACCGCCCAATTCAGGCCCAAGATTACGTGAGATCTGTGCGCAATAACATAAGATAAGTTAGGTTATCAGTTATGAATCAACGAAAGTTGATCAATGATCAAACATTTTCTGATCGATCGCTATCAATGGCATTTTGTGCCGATCTCATTAATTTGATTGATCAGCAACCAAACCAACCATATAATAAGGTCCACCGCCAGACACAACTCCGTTGGTGGCAATGGCAGACAGGGAAATGGAAGTGAGAAAAGTCTGACAAAAGTTAAAAAAATATTTAAATTTTTATACAAAAATTAACGCGCTCTATTTTTTAACTGATCGCGATCATTCGGATTACAAAATTCGGGGACTCTATTCTGAGTGATCGCTGCGCTCTGTCTGCTGAGTGAAGCGATCCAAAAATGATCGCGCTTTATCTTATGGCTACCATTCAATATCCAAACCCTGGGGCTCTATCCCCAGTGGTCGCGATCACTCCGGTCCCGAACCGATGGTTGTGTTCTGTCTGATCGCGATCATTCCAATCTCGGCTAATCGAGATCACTCCGATCCCGAATTGAAGGCTATGTTCCGACTGATCGCGATCACTCCAATCTCGACTGATCGTGATCACTACGATCCCGAATTGAAGGCTATGTTCCGACTGATCGCGATCACTCCAATCTCGACTGATCGTGATCACTCCGGTCCCGAACCGATGGTTCTGTTCCAACTGATCACGATCATTTGGGGACCCGAATCGCGATCACTGTTCTGATCCGCGCGTTTGGGGTTTTGTCCAGCTCTGAGTTATTTGTATGTATTGCATGTGCTCACCACACTGCAGCACAGCAGCACCACCAGGAACGCCTCCACAATGCCCGCAGTGCCGACAATCCACGGCAAACGGATGAAAAAGAGCACGCCGAAAATGTTTTGCAGGCACGGAATATAGCTGGATATTGTGTGAATGGCATAAATTTAAATATTTAGGTATGGCAAAGTCCACAGAGACTGATCCGTCTCCATTATCCCCTTTAATCCCCCCCCCCCCGATAAATCCGGGCGATCCGGTGACCATGATCGCGATCAGATTAAGATCCTTAGCCAATGCTTGATCTTACCCTTCTCGAAAAGATAAGGTGTCACACTTCTTGCTGAATTAGAATCCCTGGGGCCTTTGTTTTAAAGTCTGTATTTTAGGGACATCTCTATTAGAGGTGGGGGGGGACTCTAATACAGGAAACATAATAATATACTACAAATACTTACACGCCCATAATTGTGCCCAATTTGGCTGCCTGTAGTTTGGCCCCTTTTGTGCCGCCGCCGGCACCGTTCCGTTCCCTTTCCGCGCCGTTGGTGCCGTTCTTGACGCCACCGTTGGTGGCACCTTTGGACGTCGACTCTTTGTCCTCCTCGTCGTCGGCGGTCGGCAAAATGGCGTTGTACAGTGACAGGGAGCGCAACATTTGGCCAATGTTTTGACCACCGCCCTTGGAGCAATCGTCCTTAAACAGTAACAATGAACGCGTGCCAAAAATGAGTTGTGCCGTCCGCAAATGGTGCGCGGTTGTATGACAGAAATTTTCCCGGATTACAGACCGTTTGGGTTCCGAATTCCAGACTTTAAGACTTTATAGGGCGCATCCCGGACTTGACACTGGTGAGATGAAACCGTCGTGTTTTCTCGACTAACAACACGCTGATGGGGCATCCTGCTGATGGCATGCCAATCAATTTTGCCTCGAGGACAAATCCCGGATTCGGGCCGGAAATTTGGTAATATTTTTGCGGGTTTCGAGTTTCAGACAGTCGAACAAAATACTGCCAGCCTTTTGTGACAGCTGACTGACTGCCAATCAGTTTTGCCTTGAGGACAAATCCCGGGTTTGGGTCGGGAATTTTTTTTTGCGGGTTTCGAAAAGGGCCGGGAATTCGAAACATTTTTTGCGGGTTTCGACAGCCGAACAAAATTATGCCAGCCTTTCGTGACAGCCAACTGACTGACCTGGTAGAGTGCCATGTTGTGTTGCTGGTGGGCGGACTGCTTGGCGCACAACGGCTCGTGCTCCTGTGCCGCCGCCGTGTCCATGGCCACCAGCCGCCGCGCGGTCGGCCCCGCGGGCGCCGTGCCGCCGTTGTGCAGCTGCTGTCGCTGCTGGTGGCACTGCTTGGCCGCCGCCGCCCCGGAGGGGTTGTTGTTGTTGTGTTGCTGCTGGTGCTGTACCAGCACGGAGACGGGCCGCCGTCCGCCGCCGCCGCCGTCGTTGTGCATCAGCACGACCGTTGCTGCTGCTGAATCGCAACAATGATTTTGATCATGCTCATTGTGTTTGTGGTGATTATTGTTGGCATTGGCATTGGCATTCCGTCGGGGGGACATTTTTAAATAAATCAATAATAAATCGCGCGGACAGCGTGGAGGACACAGAAACAGAGAGGTCACAAAATGTACACCATCATCATATTGACCCGGAGGATGAACGCAAATTTAAGTGATTATTTTGATAAGTATCTGAAAATGGCAATTTTATGATTTTTGGCATGGCAAAAATAGCAAAAAAAATCGGCTACGGTCCGAGTACTGAACTGGTCGATCAAAATGCCGAATTATAGATTTCAAGCGCTTCAAAATCCGAAAATCCCCCCCCAGTGGCCCCACCACGCAAAACATTGGCACTTCCGTGTGCCATGTTCAACAATTGGCGCCGCGGGGAAAAGTACAAAATGAGCTATCCAATTGGGCATTTTGAGGGAATGCGGCACACGTAAAATGGCCGGGGGGCTGGGACAAAATGCTTGTAATTGTAATGTGGCACAATGTGACGCAATTTTTAATTGGCCTTTTTCAAAAAAATGCCCCCCGGGGCTTCGTTCGGTCGCAAAAGCAAAAAATGTCCCCGACGGGCGGGGAGCTTTGGCTTACCGTTGGGAAAAGAAAAATGTGAATTTTTTTTTCAAATGCTTTACGGAATTTGATACCCGAGGGGATGGATGGTTTGAAGCAAAATTTGCTTTAGGCCCGCTGGCCCTCTAATTGGCAATGGAATGCCAAAGGGATCGGATTTTTAGGGCCAAGAAATATTGGGTAAAGAAAGAGAGAGAGAGAGAGAAAGAGAGAGAAGGAGAGAGAGAGAGAGAAGGAGAGAGAGAGAGCGAAGGAGAGAGAGAGAGAGAAAGAGAGAGAGAGAGAGAGAGAGAAGGAGAGAGAGAGAGAGCGAAGGAGAGAGAGAGAGATAGAGAGAGAAAGAGAGAGAGAGAGCAAAGGAGAGAGAGAGAGAGCAAAGGAGAGAGAGAGAGAAAAGGACTCAAATTTCTCTGAAAAATTTTGTTCATTTTGTCGTCACAGTTGGCGCAGCGAAGAAGGACCGAAAAGTGGTGAAATTCCGATCAGAGAATAATAAATATGATCCAGTGAACATCAAAACATCAGACAGAAAGGGACAGTGGGCGGGGGAGAGGAACGGGGAATCGGGGAGAGGGCGGGGGAGAGGAACGGGGAATCGGGGAGAGGGCGGGGGAGAGGAACGGGGAATCGGGGAG